>VYZS01040045.1:3418-50167 GCA_013400695.1 Neodrepanis coruscans | reverse complement strand
AGCTGTATCCAAACACCAGTCCCCACACAGGTAAGAGAACCTGGCTCCTCTAAAACAGGAAACACATTGCACAGATGCTGTTGTATGACATAAGTGCCTCTTCAGGCTCTGTTCCAGGTGTGTTTATCTTGCAGATCCCACTTGACCACAGCCACACCTCTCAGGGGTATTATTTGCTGGTGGTATTAAACCCCTCTTTGTTCCTCCCTGACCATAAATTACTCTTGAGAGTTTGCAGACATTCACAGCTAAATCATGGTCATAAAACTTAAGAGGTTTCATTGAGTGCCTCTGTAAGCTCCTACAGTGATCTGGGTGGCTCTCTAACCAGGGAAATGGCCCTTCTTCAGGTTTTAGAGCAATGGACTTTTTCATGGTGTAAAATTGGGGCAGGCCGAAGATACAGACTCAAATATTACCTGTATTAAATTCTCCAGCTGCAAACCTGCAGACTCAGGGAGTCCTATTACTTGAAGTACCGCTGTCTAGGACTTCAGAACACAAAGAAATCAATGCCTGCACCTCGCAAGTATAAGAGGTAGAACAGCTACGCCATGTATAGCTTAAGAGACAAGACAAATATAGGTCAGGAAGGGTCAGAAAAACAAAGCCAGAAAGCCTTGCAGAATATAAAATTAGTAGGTGTATTCCCATCAAAACCAAAACTTTTAAGACATCAGAAGCAGTCTCACGTATTAGCCAGCCACAAAGGCTTAGTTCTTGCCACAGAACCAACTGTCACAATTTTAAAGGAGACCCATTCACACTGGAATTTAATCAATAACAATTTAAAATCAGTTCCAGAATCTTCATCTTCCTTGGATGAGCATGCAGACAGACTCTCTGCCAGGTTTTATAGATTTACAGTTAAACAATCTTACTTTCTAAGCTGCTTGCATTCTCTGGCATGGAGAGATGAAGGCTCAGTGCAGTCTTGTACAACCAAATACTGCCAAATGCACAAACCAAACAACTGAGACGTTTATTTTGTAGACATCACTTTGTTAATATAATTGTTATAAACTGTTCACTAGAGTACAAAAATAAAAAGGAGAACCAACATATTTGAAGTGCAGTACCCCGTCAAGCTGCCATTAAGCATCAGACAGGAGCTCATCACAAGGCAAACCTGTAAAACACAGCCAGCCTAGTGCTGTTCCCCATTTAGACTCACAGAGCTTCCAAGAACAGCGAGGTGACACCGTTCATCTCACAGAAATGTTAAGTCTGAAATGTAAATTATTGATCAGTTTACCAGAACTCCAGAATGTAGCTGCACTTCCTCTCTCATACACTTCTCTGATGCTGTCGACACTTACCCAGGTGTCAGAACTGCCGTCTGTTTCCACGCTTGCCAGAAACCTCCAGCTCCATTCTCTGTCTTCAGTGGAGTTCTCCACTGAAAGTAAGATTTGTGACAAATTGAAATGCAGGGACAGTGTTAAGTTCATGCTTTGTTCTGCCAGACCTCCAGTGTGCTGTTTACTTGGAGCAGCTGCAGAATTCCCAGCCTGCAGCTCCAGGTTCATCAAAAGCAGGAATTCTTTGGCAAGACTTGAGCACAGCTTGCCCACAGTGTGCATGCAGCACCAGAAGCAAGGTGATTGCACAGCAGTGTAGGAGTGCAGAGTTCTTGCCATTTCTCATTAGCAATAAAAAACTTACTTGAATTCTTACAGCCTTTGTCTCAAAGATGCTACAGCTTTAATTTATTTTTGGAAGCTCAAGTACCATCTATCCAAATGTACATATGCTTACTCTGGATTACCTCATGAGTACTGACAAGACGTGAAAATGAAGTTAGATCTTCTTGCTTAGTCACAAGGCCTTGCAGATGGCCTCCAGGAGAACAAAAGTTACTTCTACAGAAAATACTGAAAAGATGGGTCAGGAAAATCAATCTTCAGGGTTGTTGCAGCTGCCTCTGGGCATGTCCTTACAACATCCCTGCTTAAACAGCAGTATCCCCCAGCATTTAGAAGTTCTGTTTGTTTTTTTGTTTTTTTTTTTCAAATTTCTCAGCTGATCACTTCTCCCTTTAAAAATTTGGCAGGTTTGCAGATTTTGTTCTGGGAGCTCCCCACATCTCACCTGCAGAAACAAAGGCACATGATGAGAAATATGGCATTGGGAGCTCCTTCCTGGAAGAGCAGCTCTTTGAGACAAGGGCACAGTCTGAGCAGGATGATCCAGCCACTTCCATCCATGAAGATGAGGAGGAGCATGAAGAAGAAACACATACACGAATTTCATTTCCATATGCTACTGAGTTGCTCTGAGCATTGGGAAATAACAAAAAAAAAAAAGAAAGAAGAGGGGGAAGCACACTTTTCGTAGAAAGGAAGGATACAGACTGAGAACGCACATTTGGCCATTTCTTGTGGTTCCTCATGGACAAACAAGGATTTTTGAAAAAACTGTTTCATATCACCGATGTCACGGGATCAGAGCAACAGAAGGAAACTGCAGGGGCAGTTCAAGTAAAGAGAAATCTCACACTACTGTGATTTTAACTGAGGAAACAAACATTGTGTATTTCCAAGGAAAGCAGCCTGGCAGCAGCCTGTCCCACCAGAATGCCTTGTTTTACCATGGATACTACCTCCAGGAAACGGAATCTGTTTCGGCCCTTTCCATTGTCAAATCCTCTGTGCTGAGCACAAGAGAGAGGAGAACCCATTTTTAATACTCCTTTTACTAAGTACCCTATGTGTGAACTGTTTTGTGACATGCCTAGAGATGCAGCCTGACTCCAGCAGAGCATGTGCTGTCCTGGGTTCTTGTTCTCCATCGCTGCACAAGGGAAGAAAATCTCTTACCTCTAACAGTGCCAAGATTGCAGCCATACCATATTCCAAGAGCTCCTCTGTGTAACACAGGACTCAAAGGTGGTGCTCAGAAGCCTTACTTAGATGGTTCTTTCTCCTTCATTTTACTTCCACTTCATTTTAAAAGGAACACTTCAATTTTACAGTAAAGAGACACTTAACACCCATTAGTGCCATGTATTTATAAAGTGTAGAACCTCTCACATGTTTAGCAGAGAGAAGCCCCATCAAGCAGGTCATCCAAAATACACTGACTGTTAAATCCACAACATTCAAAAACAGATCAGGAGTTCTGTTCAGGAAGGCCACTAGCAGCAAGACTCACCCCTGAGAGAGGGTGCTGCTACCAAATCCACATATAAATTGCCACCCACACTCTGGAAGTCAGGCTTGGATGGGGGGCTCTGGCTCTAGCAACAACAGAGGAAAGCCTCATTGTCTTTGATGGTCTGAGAGAAGAGTGGAAACTGCCCCCTGTACAATTATCATAGCAGACTAAATTTGATGTATTTTACCTTTGCCTGTCACCACTGTGAAAATAGAGTACTTAAAATTATTAGAGATTAGTCAAAGGATACTTGAGGAGGTATCAATGCTAAATGTTTTTTGCATGTTTTTAAGTACACGTGTTCTCCAGTGCACTTCATAGTCAGCCAAAAACTCCCATCCACACCACGTGAGGCCACGTGGGAGAATCATATTTGTCCAAGCTCAAACACATAGTTTTTCTGGATGTCCTCTCTTTACTGAGGTAGTGATGACTTTCCCTCTATAATGTGGACATGCATAAGTACATATTTGTATAAGTCATTATATGTATTTATATACAATAGCCCAGATTATGTATTAAGGTAGTATTTTACCTAAGCAATATGTTAAAAGGAAAAGCTCCCTCAGTTGAGACAACTACATGTTTTCAGACACTGTCCCCTTTTCTAAATTATTTAAAGCAGTATTAGGTACACCAACTTTGAAGAGGGAAAAAATGGAAATAAAAATCAACCCATGTTTTATGTAGTTGTGAGCTCCATCATTTGTCAGGGATGGATAAATACTGTTCAAAGTAGAGCAGGAAACTACTAAATGCATGCAAGACAGAAGTGCGGCAACATGAGAAGGATGGTGGCTATTTTAATGGAGATCTTAACATCCTCCCAAGCCTGTTCCAACACTGGAAGCATTTTATAAACAAAACCCACCAAAACCAGCTGCTGTCTCTGGAGGCCTTTGCCAACTGTGAGTTCACTCACACAGAGCTGCTGTGATGTGGAGATGACACAGGCTGAAACACAATTGTTACAGTGCTGTCCCCTGTTCAGCCAGAAAATCTGGGAACAGTCTAGATGTTAATCCATTGCCCCAACTGTTACAAAAGCCTTTCTTTCTTAACCAAGGATGCTACAATTATTCTCTGTTTCATGGTGTTTACAATGATGTCCCACAAACTTACAGTTTACGATGCACGTTGCTGTGCATCCCTTACATTCCTGCACCCCACAGCAGGGAACTGGTGCCTACAGTCAGATTTTATTGTGAAACACTGCTTTAACACAGTAGTTCCCAGGCTCTTGTTTCAGTATCCTCCAGTGACCTTAGTAAAAGGTCACTATCACTGAATTATTTACAGTTCAGGTGGTTACCTTCGCTGCTGCCACTGTGATACGAGCAAATGAAATAAAAGTTCAGGTTGATACTATTAAATACGTTATGGACATTTTATATTTCTTACCACAGTTTTTACAGTTTCACAAATATCAAAATCCAGATGTACATGTCCATTTTGCAACACAGAATGACTATACAATTCCAAAAAGAGCAGGCATTTCAAATACACAATTCTGAAGTGTAAACACAGTGTACAAGCTCTTCACTTCACAATCCAGGTGCTATGCAGTAGCAGCTGAGGTAACACCATACAGCATGAACTCAACAAATGGTTGGTTATTCTCAAGATGATTTTTAGCATCCTTCTGTCCTGTCACCTGTTCAGTCTTCAGTTCTCCCCCCAAGTTATACAAACATACAATAAATACATTTCTGATTTTAAAGGACACTTAGACAAGTCATGAGGATTTACGTGAGTACAGTACATTTAAGTTCAAGTGCAAAAAAAGTAACTAGTGGCTAGTCATTGATGTTTCTTTTTATTGTCTATGGTGTTGGTCCCAGGCACTGCCAGAACGTGGGTTGTTCTAAAAGCACAGCTAAAGCACAGCTATGGGACACCCCTTCAGTCCAGCTAACCAGATGTCACAGTGGGTGAACCTGCACACCCCCTTTCCTGCTCAGCTGCTGCCATCTTCCTCTCCCTAACCCTGAGCTCCTGTTGGCCTTGCCTCTGGCTCCCCACACATTCCCCATGGAAGGCCTGACACCTCACACACACCTGATTCCAAGGAGGGCTGAGCAATGTTCCCTCAGTCCCGTGGGAGCCGAGTGCTCAGAATCCCCCAGGAACAAACTGTTAATCTAAGGAAATGGGCCAAAACACTATCCTGACTGAACACCCCCTGACTCCTCCCTGAGCCCGAGGATTTCCCTCCAGCAGCAATTTTCACTATGCACCAGCACATCAGCTGGCTGCAGTTAGTACTTACAAGCATAACAAAACATAATCCATAGTCCTTCAGTTCTCAACACTGGGCAAGGTAACTTCCTAAACATACTGCAATGGAGTTACTTTTGCTTCCTCCTGAGGAATTTACTTGATTTCTGCATCAACTACTTTGCCCCTATAATCCTAAACATTAAGATTTTTAGGTGATTCCTCCCTTACACCCTCCCCCACCTTCCCTAGGCACTTAAAGCTTACTGTTTTCTTAATAAATAACCAAAGTAACTACACTGCATTAAATAAACCCATGTACAGATGAAATAAAAACCCCAAAAGACCGTGTGCCCATCAAAACCCTTGATCAATCTCAGGCTGTGCAATCTCGATCAAAGATTCTCACCTCAATACAACATCAAACCTAAAACTACCCAAACACACAAAACCTGTGCCCAACTGCAGGGCTGCAAGTGCTGAGGGTAACTTCTTTAGAAGCCTTCCTCCAGCTTTTGTGTTTCACTACAACACCAGTTCAAAACCTTTCCTTTGCAGAACTAAACCATTGTCTCAAACATGAGAACATTAACTTCAAAAACATATTCTTTGAATATGTGTGTGGTTTATCTAATCCGTCACCATCACATTTAAGTTACGCTTCCTAAAGCTACTCTGCTTCTGAGAAATCTTTACAGAGACAATTTCATGGCATTCCTATATTTATTAGATC
This sequence comes from Neodrepanis coruscans, assembly GCA_013400695.1. Classification (NCBI taxonomy): domain Eukaryota; kingdom Metazoa; phylum Chordata; class Aves; order Passeriformes; family Philepittidae; genus Neodrepanis; species Neodrepanis coruscans. Next base: position 44,061 of record VYZS01040045.1, on the reverse strand, counting down.
TGGTATTTTCTAATAGGCTATTCAGGGAAACTTAATCTCTCTCTTAAAAAGTCCCTTCATTTTGATTTAGAAACAAATTCAAAGAAGAAAATTAACCAGTCAAGTGAGACACTCTGTGCCTCAGTAAGTGAGGAGTGAGCTTCTTTTTTCTACAGATTGCAAAGAAATCTCATAGCACTTGACTCAGCTTCAGCAAAGCAGCCAAGAATTCCTCCTACCGTTGTATCTGGCCACATCACTTGCCTCAAGAATTCCGAACTTTCGGCTTTCCCTGCTCGTGTTGCTCTGTGTAGTCATATGAGTATTCTTTATATAGTTAAAAGCTTGCACTGCATCACATTATGATTGTTAAGATGAAGGAAGTCCTACTTTTGAGCTCCTACTCCAGCGTTTCCCAGGTGAGAAGCGGAATTCCATGCACTGGATTTGGTAAGATGAGTGCATCTCAGGGCCCTGCAGCAGCAGGCTGAGCATCATGATCCGACACAACACAGTTGCCATCTACTTGGGAATCTGATGTTGCTGTAGGTGTTGGTGCTGAACAATTTCTGGATTGCCCAGAATCTGTCGGATTTTGGGGTTGTCTTGCTGAGCTGGCTGATGAAGCACTGCAATTCTCATTGATTTTCTAAAGAGAGTGGAAAGGATTGCATGGAAAAAGTCAGCATGAAGACTCAGGACACTGTCCCCACTGCCATACCCCCAGATGCATTCAGGCACTGCTGGAAACTCACAAAGCACTTACTTTGAATGCCCGCAACATAACAAATCAAACTCAAAGCAGCAAAGCAACAGTTGGACATCTAAATCCAGATGACACTAACAGCAAGCAGACAGTAACTTACCTTCCATCTCTTTTCCTAACTGCACTTTCCCAAGAAGCATGCAAAAAACAAACTTGTTGTGTTTCAAGGGTAAAAAAACAATCAACTGGACTTCAAAGTGTTTAGACAAGAGCATTCTTTTGACCAAGCAAATCTATAACTTTTTCTTTCATGCTTCTTAAATGCAGCTTTTCTCAACAGGTCCCTCCCACCACCAAGATACTGCTCAGACCTTCTCACTGACAGGACTTTTGTAGTGCTGATGGTTCAGTTCCATCCAGTCTCCTGAAAGAGACCTCACTAGGGAACGTGAGGGCACATCTGAACACCAGTTACATTCCTCAGGGCTGAAACAGCAAGTGTTCATGCTAATACATTTCTTTAGAGGGTGGCACACCACCTATGATTACTTGTTTTGCATTGAAGCATAGAGAATATGGCAAGTATGTCCCTTAGTTTGAAGGAGTCTAAGCAAGCAGAATCAAAATGAATCCAAAATCTTAATGAAATAAGATTTGTTACTAGTTCTCTGTGCATTGACCCTCCTTCCAAGTCATCTATTTTCATTTTAAAGAAGCTATTTAACAAATTTGGTACGAGAGCTCAGCAGCCTCTTCATAGTTTCAGTATTTTAACATCATCAGCCTAAAATAAATCACTGAGCACAAAACATGAAATACTTTGAAGCAAGTTTGTCATCTTGGGGCATTGAAACAGGGATAAGAGATTTTGGAGAATAGAGGTGATGAAGTAAATGATACAATGTGGTGCATTGAATTTTGGCACACCAACAACAATTACTTTTATATCGGCACTGTATTTTTACAGGAAGAAAAAAATAATGAAGAGATCATGTGCCATAGAGAACATGCACTAAAAGCCCTTCTGGCCTCTTCACAGTTCTCAGGGAAGCAGCTGGGTGGTGTCCAGCAGTGTTGGACCAGTCACTCTGGGACACACACACCTGCAAGACATTATTTTCCTGCCATGTTCATTGCCTAAGTTGCATGTGACTTCTTTTCTCTGGTTCAGCAGAGGACAGCTTACCCTAAGACCCTGAGGACATTTGCAGTGGGCAACAGCAATTTATCTGGGCAAACTACTTTGATGTCAGAGACCTCGTGATATCTTCAGCGTCACTATTAAAAAATGCACATTCTTTGACTGCGGAAGGTCAAAACTGAAGAAAAACCTTGCCAACCTAAAGCAGACATGCCTGTAACGTATTTTCAAGAATAAAGTCAGGCAAGAAAGGCAGGAGAGCACTGACCAGGTGAAATTCCTACACACTCTGCTGATTCACACTTACATCCCAAATTAGCCACTTCTAATTGTGGAAAAAGCATTTTTGTGTTTACGCCCACTGGCTGCTTAAAGAAGAACCTCACCCACTCCTTGCAGACAGGTAAACACAGTGGTTTTGACACTGGCCATGCTGCTCTAGAACTCACAGTGATAGCACTTGCCTACTTTGCTTGGCAGTGTCCTTCAGCTCCAGCCTGAAAGGCACGGCCAAAGCATTACAAGTTCAAGATCCAAGCCCATCCCACCACTGATGAAACTATTAGAAGAAATTCTGGGGGGAGACAGGACAGAAGGGGAATGATGTAAAGTAAGCACCAGCCATCAGACATTTTAACTGGCTCTTAGGTGGTTCTTATCTGGTGTAACACTAAATAAAAAAAGATATTAAGTTTATTTGAAAAGAAGGCTCTGTATCCCACCAGCAGTTGTCTGGAACACCTATTTCTGCAACCATGCAGATGTCTTACAGCATTACCCAAGGAGGCAAAACTAAATAGAAATCATTACACAGTCTGTTAAGCAGCTTCATGTGCATCTTCATGTTCAATTATCACCTTGTAAATTTTGCAAAATGCATAACCCACACATTCCAACTAATATGAAAAGGAATTGAAGTTTTAAGGGAATTCAAGTATATCTGAGTCTGGAAAACAGAGTCTCCTTCTATGTTTCTTCCTTTCCTCCCATCTTCAGGAAGATAATACTTGCAAAAATAGTTACTTTTACAGTAGTATACATAGAAAACAACTCTATTTCATGCAGTATTTTAATTACTGTGTCCCAAGTCCAGCTTTATTACAAGCTGACAGAAAATAGCTGCTAGGTAATAACAGATTTACACAGCTACAAAGGTTTTCAAGCATCTAAAAAGGATATAAGAAGTCCCTGCACATTAGAAGATTACCTGCAAAGGCTGATTCTCAGGAGCTGGATTGGTTTTGGATAGTTTAACCATCTCTTTTATCTGGTAAACAGCATAAGCTAAGGTGACCCATGGAGAAGAGCTGATGCCCCAGGCAGGCTTGTTTACATCCTCCTGCTCTTCTTGGTGTTTAGTTTTCTTTAGAGGGAGTCTGGGCTCAGTCCGAGGCATGATGTCTTCTGACTGCTGCTGTACAAGGTCAATAGTTGCTATGGGAACAGGACTGGAAGGCACTGGGATCCTTTCCGCCAGCATTGTCTTTTCTGAAGTTTAAAACAGAATAATCACTGGGAATGCCAACATGCTTAAAAAACCCTCCCTGATGCAGACAATGCACACAAAGTGTTTCTTGCTTTCATACCATGGTAATCCCTGCCCCAAAAGCAGAACACTGGCACAAGGCAGCCAGGAGCCACACAGCACAGTCTGGTGAGGGACACAGGACGTGGCTGTTGTGCCCACTGCATGAGGAATGTCAGATCTCTGCATCCACAGGAGGGCTGAGGAGTGTGGAACAGCCCATTTGTTCACAGCTAGCCATTGGAAATTCACATTGCATGGAAGAAGCAATTTTCATGCTGTATGCAAACTGAGAATAAGTCTTCCAGACTTGTAGCAAACTTCTTTCTCTGCATAAAGCCTGCACCTTACAACTTATTCATACTCATAACTAAACACTGACTTCAAACGGGAAGCCAGGGAAGTTGCATTGCCTACAGCATCATCTTAGAACTTCTAAACCTACTGATCTCAATGAGAACAGTTGTTCTGCATCTTCACGACCTTTTTTTGTTACGGAAATAACCATCCCTGTATATGGAGTTATGCTGTTAGTGAGAAAAGAACTAAGACAGTGACACACTGGAGGAGACAGAGTATCTGACAAAGAATTTCAGGTAAAGGAAGAAATCCTCCCAAGGGACCTTTACATCCAAGGCCTTCCAATAAACTGTAATAGTGGTCACAACTGTCTTGAAAAGTCATCCATAAAACAACTGCCATGACCCAACGCAATGAGACTCTCAGCCTTGGAAAGACAATATTTATAGACAAAAAGTCAGTAAACAGATTGTTAGAAACTGAGGGATATTTTCAGTAATAGCTATATGCTCTCTGTGAATAACACATTAAGTTGGAAAAAGATATTTTTCCAACTAAAAATATTTTACCAATTAAAAAGACTTTTTTTTCCCCCCAAATTATAAAATGTTACTCCTAGATAGTACTGGATATTTTAAACAAGGGCTTGGTGTTCTTCAGGAGCAAAGAAATGAAGACTAATCCTCCACATACTTGACCACATGCTTCACTTTACTCATCCAACTGGTCTGCTTATAAGCAGCCTAATTACTGTCATGCTTAAAATCAACACATACATACTGTTCAGACAAGTAGTGTGTATTAAATGAAACCCAAAGACAGAAACAAACAGAATAAGGCCACTGTGAACACCCTGGCCTTTTTTAGGTTCACATGTAATTAACTGAATGCTGATGGGAAACTGAAGCAGCAAATACCCTTTTTGCTTTCCATTTTTTGCCACTATTGTTTGAACACAGGTGAAGAAAATATTAGCAAAGTAAATATTTGAACACTTCAGTACAGGAAACTTGATAACTAGTCAAGGGCAATTAATTTAATATTCCAGCTAAAGAAAACTAACTTTCATTTCATACTCAATGCTTATTCTAGAAAGTAACATTTGGGTAAAAAGCAGACCAAAAATTCATAGTTTTTCACAATTTGCCAGTGTTTTATTGTCTTAGTAAGAATATGATTTTCCTTTGCACCAACTATTTTATTTCTGGTTAGCCTTTTTATTAATAAAGGTAGAGATGAAAAATTTTAAGTTTCACCACAGTGGAGATTCATAGTTTTTTTTAAACCTGAGGTAAGTCTGAATCCTCTAAAAGCCATCTCTACAGTTTCTGGCAGGTGGCTTTGACTGGTAAAACATGAGAGCACAAAGTAGGATCGAGGTGACCTTAAAGAACTGATGCAAGTGAAATGACTCACTGCAGCTGCAAAGACTAACCTAAGGAATTCCCAGAACTGAGAGGACATACAGGCAGCAAAACACGTCACACTTTCCTTCTATCGACAGTCAAGAACTCATTGCTGCCCTTCTTACAGCAGCACCATAACACTTCAATTTCTTCACTGCTCAAGGAAAAACTTCCCACTTGAAAACAAACTGTTCTGTCAAAATCTGAGTTAAGACATGAAACATATAAAATTAAAGCTGTGGGAAGAGCTTGAGGTAGTTTTTTTTATTAGCTCTGACGTTGTAGTGTCGCAGTGACACGAACATTTACCTTCTTCTTCGTCAGGAACCAACAGCCACTGGATCAGTGCAAACAGAAGCAGAATCACTAAACAAGCCATCCCTATTCCTCTGAATGTGGCAGCAGGACCTGTAATGAGATTTATGTTTTTTCTAAATTGAGAACCTACTTACTTAATAAAATAAAATGAGTCAGCATTATGTCTTCCTGGCTATATATTGCCCATGTAGACTCTTATTAGTGTAGACTCTTATTAGCTTGTTTCATTATATTCTCCTCCCCCAATGCTTCTTCAAAAGGCTTTGCAAAGTATTTTTAACCAAGTAATTAGATTCTCATTTGTTTATCAAGAGGCTTTATAGTATCAACCTCTTGTCTCACAAAGGATTCATTCATCTTACTTATGATGAATCTCAGGTTGGAGATTTGCTTCCACAATACTAAAAATATCCAGGCATAACATATCTAATGAATCTGTAACACTGACAGGACAAAGCCATAAGCACTGTGGTCTGAATGCAGTGGTGACCTTGCTTTCATCTGGGGCCTGGACTGGAGAGCTCAGGGTCCTCCCCAGCCTGAGCAGTTCAATGATTCTGTGGTATTACTCTTTAAAGTACAACAATACCTAAAACATAAATAAGTTTAAAGCTGATAGTTCAGTAAAACCAGCATCAATAAAATTAAATTTTTCAATACAATTTTTCCTTACCAAAGTAATTGACCAAAACCCCTCCAACCATGGCTCCACATCCTCTGCCCAGGCCCAGGTGGAGCCCTTGCAGGATTCCCTGGGCCGACGTTCTCAGCTCCGGAGGCACTGCCGCACTGAGGTACGAAATGCAAGCTGCCCATATTGCTGCATGTGTGACACCTAGAGAGAGGAGACATTGCCAAGAGTTACCAGGTCTAGAGTGTCCCAGCACAACTTCTGAGAAACTACATTCATCAGCTGGAGCACACGGAGAAAAACAACAAAATCTCCTCACTGACAAATGTCTGCAAAGCACAAATCGGTGTTTGGTTAATGTGACACTGGCAACCAAGCCACAAGGAGACAGGAGGACTCCTTCTGCAGAGTCTGTCAATAATTATTTCTCCCTCTAAGATGACCTCACTTCTCTTCTTGAGACACAGTCCCTTGGAAAATAAGTCTCTCTGCCAGATTCCTTGTGCCTTTGGAATACAGTCCTGATAATAGCTGCAGGCAATTAAAGCATTAATACCTCTCAGCAGTCTCCTTAATGAAGGAGCCACAATGAAGGCAGCACAAAGGTCATAAAATCCAAACTGTATCAGAGATATCTATGTCATTTCAGAGGCAAGAATCAATCCCATCCTCCTACGCTTCTCACTCCCCCCAAAACCCCACCGCCTCCCAGCAAACCCTTTCTGAACTCGACACCAACACACTCTGCATTTAGCACTGAACTGTCCGGATGGGAACAGCACATCAGCTCCTCAGGGTAGGCCAGAGATGCCGATTTTCACGGCTGCTCTTGAGAGGCAGAGTCATCCATCCCTTCCTCCTGCAGTGACTGCATCCTGTGTGGGCACTGCCGCTGCCTCCGCCTCACCCACTCCTGCTCCGGGGAGCCAGCACAGGGCTCCTCACTCCATCAGCCCCAGCCCCCCGGCACACAGTGCTGGGAGGCTCTCCAGGTTTGTGAACACTCTTTCCTCCTGCAGAGGGAGGAGGGAAGGGAAGGGGACAGCACAGGACCCTCAGCATGCAGAGACTGGCTGCAGGTGGAGCCCTTGCCCCTGAGCACCTGCCTGGGCAGGGGGGAGTGCTTCTGTGCTTCTGTGGAGTGGGAAGTAACAGGACACGGTTGTGGAGAAGCTGGAAAAACAGAACAGTTTTGTAGTTCATGACAGATTAAATAAGCCTGAACTATTTTGCCACCCTCAGATTGAGTGGGAATGTTGTTTCTCATTTGAGAGGTATTAAAAATAGTCATCACAGCTCACCAATGCCTAAGCTCTACTGCCGTGGTTTTAAAAAAAGTGTTGTCACAACTGATGACTCAGTCAACGTGTTTCTGTCCCCTACACTTTACTTATTAGTGAACAGTTGGACACTCCATAATTACTTAGGGATTTATGCTGAAGACTCCAAGAAAACACACAATTTTGTAACATACAGAACAACTGGATTTTGTTTAGGTGTAAAATAGCACACTATGAAATTGATACAGTACAGGTATAGACATGTTAGATGTCCACCAGGCTGTACAGACCAATTTCATTCCAAATCAAGATTTCTCAAGCCTTGAGTTGGCAAACATGAGAGATAGGGGGTCTTTTCATAATAGTACACCATCTTGTTGAAAAATTAAAAGCTTGCATTAAGATGAATGTATATTACCTCACCATTTACAGTTTAAGGCTTAAAAAGTCACAGATTTTCCATGCAACAAACTTAAGAGTTTTAAAACTCACTGAGTATCTCCTTCTTTTTAATGCAGATCCATGCAAGCATTGAAAATAGCAACCAGAAGAACTGTCCCAATAACAAGGTAAAGCTAATCTAAAATAGGTGAAGTGGTTTTGGTTTAGAGAGTACATCAATTAACATGAAACATGCAGTTTTATCAGCTATTAGGAGTAATTCAAGTTTAAAAGCCAGGCAAATCAAAAACACATCAGAAATTATTTGAACCGTGAAGCACAATACCCTTGAGTTTGTCTGAACACAAAAGGCCATAATTTAACCAACAGGTTCTGGGATGTTTTCAGCTTTTCTAGGCAGTCTGGTTAGAACATAGTGTTCCCAGTTCCTCTGAAAACAAATCCATACCTTTAAACCAGCTTACTTCACTTGCCTTTAAAGGCACAGCCTTTTTTTAGTATATGTGCATTACTAATGTAGTTTTTATTATAACAATACTTTTATTATAATTATTTATAGACCAGTGACTATTTGAAACAGTTTTTGCAACTTGTATAAGAAGCCTGGTCTGGATTACTGCCAACCACAATTCGTTTTAAAAGAAGTTGCTCACAATATATATATTGTGACATGACTTGCTGAAAGCACTAACCCCCATTTCATCATCTGGAGTATAGTTCCAACAAGAGTAACCACCCTAGTGTTATGCTTATAATGTTTAGCAAATTTATGATAATTTATATATAAACCATGAGCTGAATATTTGGGGATCCAAATTTATTTCAAGAGAAATATGTATTGTATTTCTGCCCGTGAAGGGCTGAAGCTCTTTGCTCTCTCTAGACATCACTGTGTTGCTGGAGCACCAGCAGGAGTCACTTCTTAGAACAGTACTTGTGCAGTTTGCTGAGTAACTGCCAAGTGAAAATAGCTGTTTCTTTGGTTAACAACAGTTTTGTAATTTAGAAAATTGCTGTTATGCAAATGGATGAACTACCACAGCTGTTACCACTGCTCTGAACTCTAAGTTGCAGCTAACTAGCACAGCAAAACTTCATCTGTGAGGTGCAAAAGAAATAAGATTGCTTGCTCACAGACTGAGACATACATATATACACTACAGGCATCAAGAATGTCTTGAAATTTACAGTTATTACAGATTCAGCCTTATTTCTTATGTTCGTGCATTGCCTGTGCAAGTCAATACAGCACAGTGGTTCAAAACTCTAAATTAAGAAGGGAGTTTAAATCTCTTAATTTATTCCTTTGAGAGTGCAATGCACTTCAAGAGTCATCCCCATCCCCGTTACAGCCAGCAGCTGGAACACAGCTTGGTTCTTATTACAATCAATAGATGCAGTCTGTGGAGTCATCTTCCAGAAATGTCTCCATGCCCTTCAGCACAGCACATGATAATCCTGCTTGTACTGCAGAAACATTATGAAAAGAAAAATAAATTCTTTACAGAAGTCATCTGAAACTTTTGATAGCCTTGGAGCCCCTTGAGCAGATGGAACTGGAATTTACATAGAATTTGACAGCTTCTTGGAAAAAAAGTTATGTACAATTAGAACAAGCACTTTACTGAGGGATTTCAAAGACCCATCAACTTGATGCAGCCACATGGCCCACATGGCTCCCACATGTTCTGCACAATCTACTCTTTGTTATCAAACACTTCTAATCCTTAGGCAGAGAAATCAGCCACAACTCTTACTTCCCTTTGCCAACAAGATCACTTAAAAATAAGAGCTTCCACCTCGCCAAACTTCATTAAGGTGTCACTTCTTATCGCTACCAACATACTTGATGGTTATGTAAGAGAGGAAGCAGAGCCCAAAGAAACAGGGTTTGGAACTGCTGCAGAAGAAATAATGAATCAATAAGAGATGAAACCTGGAAGGGAAAATGAATAAAGGGAGAGAGGAGTCAACAGTACTTCTAAAAAGGTAACCTTGATCTCCCATTTGGCAACACTGCATGAGATGACTGGAATGTAACAAATGCAGTGGTCAGACACACACAGGGCACCTGTGGACTCCATGGACACCAACAGGTGATGTTTGCTGCAGGCTGAAAAGTGCACACACAACACAAAGAGACCTGGGGGGTGAGGGGGGGAAGCTGTCTGTGTGTGGGTGGGTTTGGTTTGGACTTTCTCATTTCATGACTATAAATAACTGCAAATAGGCAGATTAACCAAGGAGGACATGATTCAGCAATGGCTAAATATGATAAAGTCTGGCAGATAGTTTTATGAGAAAGGATTATTTTGAAGGTCCTTAGTTTTTTTCTTTGAATTTCAGTTACTCAAGACTGTTCCACACAAAACCCCCACTTGCTCCCTTGCAGCCTTGCTGTAAAGGCAAACCTAGGTATTGTTCAATTCATACTGAAATTTCAGCAGAATAAAAACCACATTCAAAGTAAAAGAAACTTCTTTCTCAGCCATGGCTTACAGGATGCTGCTGGGCAGAAACTTATTGCTGTATTGTTGAGACCACAAGGTTTTTTTCCTGTATTTTGAGCTGGGGTATCCTTAAAACAGGATTATCTAGAAGGTAACACCCAAAGCTTTGTAGTCATCATTTGTTTTCCCCAGATGTTTAAGAGTGTAACAAATTCAGGTTCGTTGTAACATTTTCCTATTTTAAGACTTGATACAAACAATGAAGGAGCAATTCAATAGTTGTGGTTCAGGGGTTTTTTTAATAACAAAATTCAGAAGCTTGCTGTTGTGGCAGTTTTAATATGATAAACTGTTCTGTTAGGTAGGAGGGCGAGGAGCCAGGACCAAAAGAGATCTCTTTCCATGTGAAAGAAGAGATCACAGTGCTCTCTAATGGCATTTTATAGCTCAGGTTAAAATCTAGTTTACAAAGACTTCTGTAAGTATAGTAGACACAGTTAATTTAAATTCAAGTTATGCTGCCCATAGAAGAATAAAACTTCTAAGCATAATCTGTGGAAAAGTTTCTAAGTATTATTGTATAAATCCAAAATACTGGCTTAAAAAAGATGGTAAAAATGGTATTCTTCAAATACTGAAGAACCAGAGTAAAACAGTGTCAATTTTCCATGGTTTTAAGAAGTGGCACCCACCACAAAGACATAAAATAAGGTCATAAAATCCAAGTTGGAACAATTTATTCTTTAACATTGCAATGAAGATCTTGCAGACTTCTACAACAGGATTTGCAAACAGGGCTCAAATTACTTTTCACAGACCACACCTCTGTCCTTCTAAATAAGACAGTGAAAGGGCAAGTATCTTACAGGAGCCCTGTTAGCACAGAGGAAGCTACTGAAGGAAATTCCTTTCTAGCTATTAAAACAAAAATTCTATCATCTAAGAGTATTGATTGAACAATACCACAGAAAAACTACAAAATATTTTGAGAGAGACGATGACCCCAGACTATGTCTGGGTTCTTTTAACGGAACCACAACCTTTTGCATTTAATGAAGCTCACATTTATCAAATGAAGCTCACATTTATCACCAAACAGGATTTGCAGTAGGTGTGTACCCAACTCATGCTTCTGTCTCTTTGTTTAGTTAAAGGGTGTGTTGGTCTCACACAGTTCTGTTTGAATAAACAGAGAACTGTGCATAACCAAATGCACCCCCTCCCTTTTGACGTCAAATATTTCCCAAGATAAACAGTAATGGTTTATGTGTTCTGTGAACCTGTGTCTTCTGGGATATTTGTGGCCCAAAAAAGTAGAGGAAAAAAATAGAGAAATACCAAATATTTTACTTTAAAACAAGATAAACAGAAGCAGCTCATGTTATCCTGGAAGGTCATCACTGTGCTGTCCTACCTTGAAGTACTTCCATTGGAAGAACAGTCCAGGCATTTTCCAGATAGGAGATGTAGATGTATCGTGCTGTATTACAGGCAAGACCAATATAAAGTACTCTAAAGGAAGTAAGGAGAAGAGAAGTCAGGATAGTTTGCACATTCCCCTTTTGGCAGAGCTTACTGGTTCAGAAGTTATTTGCATGTGTACAGTTTGCCAGTCTAAAGCATTTGCTCAACACAAAATATGCCCTTTAAAGTCCTACACCCAAACATAAAATAAACTCTCCTCTTGCCCACTCCAAACACATACTCAAAAGCCTAATAGTAAAAAAAAAAAATAAATCAAAGAGACAGCAGATCCACTGACCTTTTAATTAAGCTCTGTAGTTTCATGCCACGCTCTGCATGGGACTGTATTTCAGAGAGAGTATTTCTAAGTGCATTCCTTTCCAAACAATCTTCTGTTCTAATCACCTAGAGATTCATTCTGCCATTTCAGTGTAAGCCTGGAGCAGGTTTGTATTAAAGGAATTAATTTTACCCCAATTAATTTAAGTTTATAGTCCCAGTATCAGCAAACTGCTCAGAACTACTCTAAAACACATCCCACAGAAGCAATATGGTTTATAACAACATGCCTCAGGATAAAACTTAGCCATCCTGTTGAAAAGCAGCAGATGCTGCATCTCAGAATTTAGAGGAGAAAAAGCTCTTACAACAGTTTTTAAACAATGAAACACAAAGACTATTTGTGGAGTGCATTTCCCACTGCACATTTAACCTGATGACTTTTCCCTTCCAGTTTTCACATTCAGCACAGTTCCCCTCCAGGGTGCTCATTCATCCAGCTATCTTTCTCTTTTTTAGATGGATCTTAGGAAACAAAGACTTCACTCAAAACATGTTTACAGCTCAAGAAAAGGTACTATTGTCACCTTTAAAGATTTTTTTCAGGGACAAGAATAATTTATTGTCCAAACATGGCTTCTTGGTTGACCCCAAGAAGTTCCGGACAAGTGAAATAAACGCAATTAATAATTAAGGTGAAACACAGACAACTGTGAAAGGGCTCATCATTCTTTGTGCTGCTTCTTTAGTTAGTTATTCTACAAAGGCAGATTAATTAAGTGGTCCAGAGCCACTGAAGATCTAGAGACAGACAGAATCACAAAAGCACAGCATCTTGTTAACATTTGAGGTCTCCAAAGACACATGTTGACAGTGAAAAAAACACTACCATAGTTTTCATCATGTCAGTGACACCAAAACCACTTAAATTATAAAGACAGATCCATGCATTTCACAATAACAAGAATTTACTTTCAACAAGTTGGGTAAGCTTGCTGGAAGTTGTCTCCCATGCCCCAATCACACATCAAACCAAGCTGTGCTGCTTCCAGACACATGTGAGGTCCATGAATAGCTGGTTTAAGCTGCCTTTAGGCAACACAAGCCCAGGCATTCATGGAAGAAAACATGGGAAGTCATGAAAAAGTCTGCTGTTATAAAATAAAGAGAACAAACTTGTTCTTTGTGCCATGCATCATAAATTTCATCTCATCCTTTAATTAATGCCTTCTGTTCCAAACAAATGACTTGGTTCCTTTCACAGCCCCAGCTTAATGTAGTTCTTATGTACAACCACATCTCTGAAGTGTATTAGGACACACTGGCCACAAAAGGTAACCAAACATACAAAGCTCCTGTCTTCATTCCCCTACTAGAAAGGCCCAGAGTGATGGGGATACAAATACTTGTATCCATACACTTGTTTTGTCCTCATTAGCAGTACAGATACACCCAGCTCTCTTCAGGGCCTTTTTCTTGACAGCACTTTTGTCTATCAGAAACTTTGTCCATTCACCAAGACCTTTCTTCCTACCTCAGCTGCTCCCTATCACAGCCAGGCCAGAGATGTGAAGGGTCTCCTGCTGCTTCAGTTTTTCCATCACCACTAACACAGTACCTGTGCTTTTCTGACATGTTACATTTGAAGAAAGATTTGGATTCAGAGTTTAAGAGCAGCAATGGAGTCAAGTTCTACCTCTTGAGTTGTCAGAATATGTACACAGTTTTAGGCAAATTACAGTTTACGAGGATTTCTGTAATTATTGTTTTGGAGGGGGTACGTCACTAAAACTTTGTGTATTTAGAGTGTCTTTTCAAAAATGTATTTACAATAATCATTTAGAGTACTTATCAGACCTAAATGGAAAATGTAAACAGACACTCCTATGAGCCCTCTATGCAGTGTCCACAGAGACACCGTATTCGATTCACAGGTTAAACATTTCAAGCAGTGAATCTGTATTGATGTTAAGGAGACAAAGCTGTTTACAGCCATGACTACCAGCTTCTCTTCCCATAAAAACTCAATGCTGGAATTGTGGTCAGACAAACACATTCAAGCTTAACCTCAAGTAGAAGGTTATTTTCAGAGCTCAACATCACCTTCCCAAAGCCACTGGCAGTTCTGAGTGTTTCTGCACAGGGTGCCATTCAACAACGGGGTCTCAATATTTGGTAGCCAGCTTTGCATACTTTTTGGTCACATAAAAATCAAAAGGGCATAGAGTGCTTTGGGTTGGAAGCTTTCACAAGGCTTGAAAGGGGAAACTGAGCTTCTGTCTGACATGGTCTAAAGCCTGTTTTCTTTAGTTCTACAGAGGACAGTCAACAGTATTTTCTCCTGCTACTGTGACAGTACATTCAATTCTGGTTCTCATTCCTATCTTCAAACAACTCGGACAGGAAAGAAAGACCAAATGATAAACATTCAAATAACTACTGCAGAAAGACTGTCTACATTTAAGAGTCTAACAACCCAGAAGAAAGGAATTTCAAACTATTAAAAAAAAGATAAAATACCAATCCCAAATGCTTCTGGCTAAGATGGTTCCAAGAAGAATATATAGTTGGAGGCTATTAGTTCTTATCAATGGGAAAATGAATATCTGTACTACAAGGCAGCAGTCAAGACAGATACAGAACTATCAAAATATGAGTTATGAAGTTCTATAAACTACTCTTTGAAAAAGAAAGGAAAAAGTTTGCCTCCTTTCAAACATACTGTGCATTATACAAAGCTCAGAAAGTATAAGAACACAGGCAACAAAGAGGAGACGTCTCAAACTGTGATGACTAAATACAAGTAAGCATTAGATAACATTAAAATATGACTAATGTGTATTTCCTAGGTGCAGGTATGAAGAATATTGTTTCATGGCAAATAGGAACTAGTGTTTGAACAATCTTGGCTTCATAGGCTTAACAGTGCAAATTAAAAAAAAAAAAAAAGGTGTTAATTCCATACTTCATCTTTCTTTTCACTGTCCAATGCTCCCATCCCTTCCATTTCATCTTATTCACAACCCTACCACTCTTTTGGGTTTTGTTCTTTCCTTAGCTGAAGTCTAAGCCTGAATTTTGTACTATAACAATTTACACTGATAGAGCATACTCAAGCTATCTTTAGCTATCAAGACTGTGATCTGTTCTCACCACTCCTCCATCATCATATCCTCCCTCCAGTCTTTGCATGCAAGGTGTCATTTTCTGTTACTAATTATTGTCAAATTCAGAGATTAGAAGACTGACTCAAAGTAAAGAGATCCTCCTCAGTTTAAAGAAAGAAACCCACATCTTTTAAGTAATCTCTCGAGTTACGGTGCTAAGCATCTCAAACGTTTTTAGTAGAGGTCAAATGAATACAAAAATTCACCCCAATAAGGGCAAAACGAAGTGGAAAACCACAGAACAGAATGTACAAAAGGAACAGTGCAAACAGTTTAAAAAATACATCTCAATGACTGTATGATTATAAACTGGGCATTTGCAAAGTATATGATGCTGACAACACATGGAGCTCTGTGCACAGAGTACCTGAGTAAATACTAACAAAAACACCTTTATGACTTCATTAACTCAGATTCCCCTCTAGCTTTCTTCTCCTGAGCTTTTATTAAAGAGTAGTGAAGAGATTTAGAATATGTGGAAATTAGGTCAATTGTGAATTTACTGAAAAAAGCCCACATTCTCTAACATCCTGGAAGCAGTCAGCTTCACTTAGACAGGGAAAAACTACAGGAGGAGCCCTGCAGCCATCTCGCTTCAGTAGCTGCAACTGAAGGAGCAGAGCAAGGCCTGAACTGGTGGTAAGTGACACTGCCAGGCTGCAACCTCATTCTGCCAACACCCAGAGTCCGATTATGGAGGGAATGTGCACAGGACCTGCTCACCTCATTTCCTCAGCTCATCCTTCTCCCCTCTCAGCCTGCAACTGACACCTTTCGAGGCTACTGCAGTGACAAAGAACTGCCCTGCAAGGGGAAACAGGCTAAAGCAGGAGGTGTCCAGAATGCTGCTACTCACAGGATAAACCCTGAAAAATTAGTAGTATTTGTATGTCAAAGCAGACAACCCTTAAGTGGGTGGCAATTTGTAAAGATCTCTAACAGAGCACTGCATCAGGGAGCAAGGGTGTCTTCTAGAACCATCTGCAATAGGTTACAGTGCAAGGCATAAAACACATACTAACATGCACCTCAAACACAAAGGGAGCATTTCAGAGCATTTTCAACTCCTAAAATAAAAAATACCTCCATCATGTGAGCCATATAACTGAACATGACTTGGAATTAAAAAAAATAAAAAGGATTAGATTGAATTTCACTTTGTAGCGCAAGGCTGAGCCTGAGAATTGTCATTTTTTGTACAGTTCTTTAACGATTGCTACCATCTTACCTGATGTGACCAACCAATTCAATGACTTTGTGGCTGAAAAAGTAGGCAGTCAGCTCAGACACGTGACTGAGCACAGAACAAACTCCAAAGAGAGTGGTGGTGCCATTCAGGTCTTCCAAGTGCCAGTACAGAAAGGTGAACACAAAGCCATATCCAAATCCCATGAACCAGGCCACAAAGAGCACGGAGCCATACTGGATACTACACAGCAGTTTTATTAGGTCCCAAAAGCTGAAAGACTGTGACTGGCTCGTACTGGTAGGAGTGTTATCTGAGGATTCGTTGGAGGCATTTCTGTCCCCCTGTGAGATTTCTACCTCTTTCCTCTTATTTTCATCTTGTTTGAAGTGTGCATAATGAAATCGGAACTGGGTGGCCACAATTAACGCCATTGTCATCAGGACACCGAAGACGATGAAAACGATCCTGTAGTTCTTGTACTCAGGAGCTTTACATCCTTGACCTTCAATGGCAACTTCTGTATGGGTATAGTCAATGCCAATTCCCACAGAGAGCATGGCCAGCCCCCAGCCCAGAGACCCCCACATACGCTGCAATCCATACCGGTCCCTGTGCTTGCCCAGGTACTGCAGAGTTATGGTGTCCACGATGGTAACAGAGGAAGCACTGAAAAACTCTCCTATTATGACAACCAGCAGAATGAGTAGAAAGATGGCCTCTACTTCTTGTTGATCATAAACAAGCACAGCTTGGTCAGAATGCATCGGCTTTGTGCTGGTGGCAGGCGGGGTGGTACTTGGAGTCGCATTCCCTGGTGGGGCTGGGCTAGTGGTGGTGTTTTTCAGAACCAAATGGGTACTGTTTTCCAAGATAAAATCCACATCACTGCTCTGTGTAGGTAACAGGACTGTTACTTCAGGATTAGCTGTGCCTGTTGTTCCCAAAGTGACAGGACTGGGAGTGAGCAGGTCTCTCCTCCCACGAACCTTGGGGGATGCAGTACGGACTGTGGTGAGCAGAGAGGACATCGAGGCATTCTGTGAAACTGTTGTTAAAAGGCTGCTTGCGTTGGTGGGGTGTGCTGGGGGAAGGCCCTTTGGTACACATCTTAAGGTGGCTGGTCTCACAAATCCGATCCCCAGGTTAAATAAAACCCAGCATAAAAGCGAAAACAGGAGGACGATCTTGCCTTTCTTGAAGCGATCTGCCACCACTCCCCAGAAGGGAGCACTGCAAAACTCAATGAAGTACCTGATGCCCACCAGAAGTCCACTCTGACTGGGTGACATCCCCAGCTGCTTGTAGTACACGGGCAGCAAGGGGTACAGAGAGCCATATGCAGAATAGAAGAAAAAATAAAAGACCTTGGAGATCAGCAGATCGTTGTTTATTTTGACACAGTGCTTTTCTAACCAGTCCAGCTCTTCATCTGGGACAGTGGTTGTCTCCGTCGATGGGGATTCATTATTGGGTGGCAAGTCTTGATCCTTGGAAACACCATTAAAAGGATCAGCAAGCACATACTTTCTCTTCTGTTCTTCTTCATCGTCGGTTAGAATGGCAACCTTATCATCAGCTGCCATGGCTTACCACAGCATCCAACACCTGGAGGACTCTCAAGGAACCAGGGCTACCCTGCGAACCAATAAAACATGACATGGTTAAGGCACCACGTGGGAACAGACCTGCAATGCCAGCCATCAAGAACAAAGACAACTTCTTTTTCGTAAGTGACATTCCTGAGCAATAAATGCAGTATCAGGGTGGGGAAGGCCATTTGTCTAGACTAGTGGTACATGGTAGCATCAATAAAAATGTGTTTTATGACCAATTCTGTGAAGTTCTCCCAAAAGCAGCTTTAATACTGTGCAATAAAACATCTTTCATGTTTAGGACAGAGAATAATCTAGATAATTTAGATATTTTGAGTTATTGTGGCAATTAAGTGCTAACATTTGCAAGTCTCTCCTTTCAAGTTGTCTTTTCTGCCCCAAGGCTAACTGCTTTATTTTCAGTATTCCCTACTATACCACACAATAGCCATGATTTTGTAATTAAATAATGCAGCCACATATTTATCTACATTTTTTTAATCATCAAAACAAATTATTATCCAAAGCCTCATGATGGCCTTCAAAAGGTTCCTCTCCAAACACGATTTTCTAAGCACTCCACAACCACAGCAGAAATCAGTGGGAGGTTTGGGCTGAAAGACAAGAGAAGTGGGAATTAGGATGTGACTTTAAGATTGAAATCAGGACAACAATCTCAAAGACATCAAAGACCTGACAGCAAAAAAGCACAGGGACAGGCCCTACCATGGTATCTTTAAGTCAAATTCTGCAATTGAAGAAAGGTGGATTGGGAGATAACTGCACTCCAGCTGCCCACGTTTATCTTTTGCAGAACTAAAAGATTATAAAACTGACAAGCAACACTAAAAAATAAATTTACCAGTACTTAAGACTTTGAACTGACCAACCAGCTTTCACATCTAAAAACAACAATCCAGTAAGTTAGGCTAGCTAAAGAAAGCTTCCCTTTCAAGGAATAAAAACCAGCTCTGCTAGCAGGACATCAGCTCAAAACCATTATTAGAAAACTACTTGTGCTCCCTTAGTATCTATAAATTTAACGTAGGAAAATCAGCTCATTGGATTAATGTTACCATCACACAGGAACCTTTTGAAGGACTAGTATTTGAAGAGCATTTTATTTCAGAAGGACCTGAAATGTCTCTAAGACCACTCATGATCTGGACCTTCTCTAGAAATTTCAAGTTGGACATGATGATCCTCGTGAGTCCTTTCCTACTCAGGACACTGCATGATTACATGATAAGATATGATAAGTATTTTTTTGCAGGCCTGCACTTTATTCCAAGTAAAAGAGCACAATGAAATCAGTCTTTCAAAGCTCGAGTGAAAGCACAATATCATCCCTTTAAAATCAGTCATGCATTGATATATTCAGTGCCTTGAAATTAATTAAGTCATCGTTATTTAAATAGTGACAATGGATTTGCAAACAGATACAAGGCTAGTAACAGAAAAGAGACTAACACTCACTGGTATGTTAAATTAATTCTTTCTTATTGATTCAAGATGACAGAAGCCAGGGATACTTCTAAAAACAACAGTTCATTAAAATAATCTAAACCTTACACAGTTCAGTGTCTAAAAATACCACCACTCCCAAACACTCAAGGTTTGTATATGTTTTTTGCTTTTAAATGTCATTTCTATAGGACACTATCTATGAAGATCTCTGGTTTCACTTAGGGAGAAAAGGTTGCATAAAAATCTTGGAACCTTAAATATTCATGTATTCAAGGTCAGAAATTAATAAAAACAATGCCAGCACATACACACAGACTTGTTTTTTTTTTCTTCAGAGACACTCAAATTAAAAAAAAAAAAGTATTTCAAGTGTCTCAAGATTAGACAGTATCAAGCTCTTAGAACCATCAAATGTGAAAGCACATTTTCTTGCTCTTACCTGTTACCATCAAAAGATACATGAACCAAAACCCAGCAGCTGTCTAGTGAGCTCCTGCAATTTTTGGTTTAGCCAGCCACATCGACCTGACAGCTGGAAGGACTGTGGCTTTTTTACTCATTTCTATATCCAGAAGACAAGCCCTTCTAATGAGTAAATCAGATCAGCCATCATCTGTGCTCTCATTTTCTTCATGCCTCGCCTCCCTTTGACAACAAAGACTCCAGAACTAGTGCAGGGCCCCACTTATGTCAAGGGGATGTAACTGAGCCTTCAGGATCTGCTGATCTGTTTACAGCATCTTGCTTAGTAGCTGCATCAGAGCTTGACAGCATTTAATTTTGAACAATAGACTGCCTCCATTTTAACCACGTGGGTATTTTAGGACAACTTCTTTGCAAGTATATGCCTTGGAATTATACTGATTTAAACAAGGCAGCCATATCCCTCATTCCAATATTTGAGCTCTGAACCATCTGGTTTCACATAAATTATACCAAAGGCTTTTAGAGCAATTAGCATTCAATCTTTTTTTGTTTTCCTTTTTCTATTGAAGCTGAACTTCAATTTTGTATGTTGTATGAATAGTGGGTATATTCCAAATACTGTTAATCTTTAAACACTTCAGTTGCTGCATATTCTTTCCCCCTCCATAATTTTTATTGGCCTCAGCATCAATCTTCTTCTAACACATTGTGTACAAGGATTAACCCAAAAGATCCACTCCTGGTATTCTGACAAGAACATCTTGGGCTAGAATGCTGTGAAAAGTGTATTTCATAACAATTTCAGTGAATTATTTTCCCACACTGAGAGTGTTTTATTGAATAGTATTAATAACACAAATATACTCTTCAGAAATACAACAGCGTCAAGACTGGTAGGAGCCATATGGCAATTCTTTATTGTTTTGATCACTAGTTTGTTTAGGAGTCAGATTTTGGAAAGTGGAATTTAGCAATTTTTTTTTTAATTCTAAAAATAAATGACTGAAAATGACAAAATTAACAAAGGGATGCTGTTACTAAAAAATCTAAAAAAAAAAAAAAATCCCCATCTTCGGGGCTTTCCTTCTATTGACAAAAACCCTGTGCCAGTCAGGGATTGAATGTGCAGCAAACCAAACAGATGGAAAAACAATATACTTCTGAGTGAGAAAAGACTAGTTATCTGCTGGCTATTTTAACCACAGCCTTCAAATACTGTATCTTCACTTTGTAGAAACTTTTTCTGACCCACAAGACAGCATGAGAACAGAAGAAGACAAGCCCTACCAGCAAGTTTAAAATGAGCAACAGAGAGCAGGAGTGAGGAAGGAAGATTGAGAATGCAAAGAGACTGGATTTCAGAGTGAATATAAATTTTAACTCATTTGAGGCTTAAGAGAGCACAAAGTTTCAGTAAAGGCCTGTTGAATGTCATCAGTTTGGCCAGGACAAGTGAGAACAGAGAGGTTTCTCTAAAAAACAGGAGAAACAGTTTGGTGCCTATTTTCCCCAAACTTCGGTAAGTGCATAAACACACAGCAAAGCCCTGACAGGCAAACTAGAAGGAACTTCTGCAAGGACCCTGAGAAAGCCCTGCCAAGGGAGAGCAGGCTGACAGCACATCAGACGTATGTCACAAAAAAGCACCTTGGTCCTCTGACAGGCAAACAAGCTTTTATCTTGACACTCATTTACCTTTCCACACCACTACACAACCTGGAATGGGGAACCAAGTCCTTGTTCCCTCACTGACTACAGTGGAGAAAGACCTCACAGAAACCTGAAGTGTTTATCTCCCCCCAGTCCATGATCCCACTGTGCCGGCCTGGGAGTATCTGTCCCTCACAGCTGCATGGGAAGCCCTCGGCTCCCTCAGACCGGGGATTATTCCACAGGATCACACGTACTCTGAGCCTCTTTAGCACAAGTGCATGTGCTTCTCTTCAGATATAAAGAATGCATTTGTCAGCCACAAGGTTATTCTGCCTTAGAGATTTTTGCACAGATAGGATTTTCTGGTTACATAAGTGGACTCTACTATTTTTCCTAAGTTTCCTGATGCAGACTCCTGCCTCCTTGTTTTATGGCTATTCCTCCAGAAAGTCAAAATCCACTTTCAAACCCTTACATCCATGACACATTTTTTAACCAGCCAACTTCTGCAAACAGCTACAGCAACTTCCCTGCAGACTTGTACCTTTGAGCAACGATCTGAGGAATGGAAGAAAAAACATTTGTCCCAAGGAATTCAGTGGTGACACTGCAGTGGTCATTCTAATGACTCTAACGAAGCTCTTTGGCAGGTAGGTGGAAAGAGGCAAATGTAGATATTCTGCATTTAGTTAAGTATCTTCTTGGCATTCTTGCCTTCTTATTTCTTAAATCGATCCTCATTTACTCTAGCTCTCCTAATAATTAAGAGGATTTCAAGATCAGAAAGGATCAAAAGCTAATCTATTCAAGACAACCTGACATTACAAGAAGTTTCTTACAAAACAGAAGAAAATTATAATAAGGAAAATAACAATAATATCCTAAAAACTCAGCTCTTCCCTTTGAGTCATCTCTCAAAACCCTGTGGAAAAAAAACACCCCTGCTTTGTACAGTATCTTAGGGGGAAAAAAAAAGAATCAACAGATCAGTCTGGAGTAGCAAATCCCTAAACCTCTCAGGGAAAATACCTTGGCACTCACAGAGCCAGGTATTGAAACTTCACTGACATACCAAGAGAATGCTACATTTGAGGTGAAGGTGTTTTAAAATAAAAGTTTAACTTTAAAATAAAGTTTAATTCAGCATAAATGTTACATTCATTAGACTTTGAGAACTGAAGTATAATTAAGACTCACAAAGCAGAGCCTCAAAATGTGGGTTTGGATGTGTATGAATGTTGAAAGACAAACTGGTTTAAAAAAACCCCTGACAGTTCATCAGAAGACAGTGCAAATGATCTACAGGCTTATCCCACTAAATACCTATCAAAATGACTCACAGTGGAAAATTTATATTTATAGTCTCAGAAAACGTACTCTAAGAGCAGAATTTTTGAAACAGGAATCATCAATTAATCTCTCAACCAACAAGCTGAAGAACAGCTCTGTAAGAACAGAGCAGACTAATTTGCTGTTTGTGTTGTGTGGATAAAGCAAAGCCAACCAGCATGGCACCACATCTTCCAGTTTTTCACTGACTAGAAAACTGACTTTGTAGCAGATACATTAAATTCCACATGAAGTTCTCATACAAACATCTTCAAATCTGCTAATAGAAAACACATTTCTTCAAAAAGCTTTCTTTTTTTTTTTCAGTCACTGATTACTGTTTGATTCAGAACAGGTCTGTGCTAGTGAAGCAGACTTCAAAACTATCCATCTTCCAAAGAAAGCTCACCTCACTCACCCCCCAGCTGGTGAGACTGCCACAAGTGCATCCATCATACTGCTCAGGCACACTGCCTCCTCCTCGGCCCCCCTGCTCTCATCGATCTAAGCTACAAAACCTTCAGATCAAAGACTTTCTGCTACAGTATCCGTGCAGCATCTCCAGAAGGAAGCCCTGCATCCAGCAGGCCTACGAGGCAAGGCTGCAATAGACATGAATAATAGACCATGTTTTCCATTTCCAAGCAAGTTTCATCCCTGAGGAGCAGCCTGGTGCTCTTGCCTGTGCCCATGCCAGAAAGGAGAATGTTATGCAAACAACTTGCATCATGACAGAGGAGTGTACATAGACTTCATTTGCTCTTGCCCCACATTCCCAAACCTCTCCCAGGTAAGCCAACCTCCAGGCAGAGCCCCTGGGGGGCTGTTCCCTGCCAAGCCAGACAGACCAACTCCCACAGGCTGATCCTCCTGCCCCACATAATTCCCTGCTCTCTAAGTGAGCAGTTCCTCCTGAGAGGCCCCAGCATGAACATCTTACTCTGAATTTATAAAATATAGTGAATTAACCTGGTGCTGGGAAATGTATTTGTTTCAAGTCTGAAGCAAGACACAAGTGTTGTAACATTAACCACTATAATTAGAGTTTCCATGAAGTGAAACCACCTTATTCTAAAGCACTTAACTCTTAAAATTGCTTTATTTTGTGTTGCTGATATGCACTTACTTAATGTGTTGGTCTATAGGTTTTTCTGCTTCTTCAATAGAAACAAAAACCCTTCACACTGACACGTTTAGCCAATTAGACTGAAAGACAACAGCATGTCTGAAGTATGTCAAGATCAGGTTTATAATGGGTTTAATGCACTTTATGATAGGCCTGAAGTTGCTGGTATTAAGGAAAAGAACACTATCAGATCTCCTCTGTTAAAGACAAAACATTAAACTCACATCTTAAGACCCCTGCTTTCCAATCTTTTCCATTTACTACCTGCACATTAAGATGTCCTAGTAGACACTACGTGTCACAGTTTATTTTTTGTCACTATTAGTTCTCCAGTCTTTTCAACCAGTCTTCAATTTGCCAACGACATACCCACACTGCCAAGGTTTACACTTGATTCACTGTGGTAAATAACAGGTGTGTTCTCCCTCTACAGACCAGGCAGGTGCTCCAGGACTCCAGGAGCTGCCAGTGCTGGGGAAGGACACGGGCACAAAGCTGCCCCCCCTGGCCTGGCAGGAGCAGAGGGGCCTGCTGCAAAACAGGGAGGCCCTTCCTGTCAAACCCCAGACTCGGGACCAACTGGCAACAACTGTCACCAGTTGGACACTTTCCCACATTGCTAAATAAACTCACAGTTGTGCTGTAGCTGAAGATTAAGATGAATTTTAGGTTATGCCCTTAACCAGCCCCGTCAGTGACCAACGACAGCTTCCTCACATTGTCAGCTTTCGCTCT
This sequence comes from Neodrepanis coruscans, assembly GCA_013400695.1. Taxonomy (NCBI): domain Eukaryota; kingdom Metazoa; phylum Chordata; class Aves; order Passeriformes; family Philepittidae; genus Neodrepanis; species Neodrepanis coruscans. The sequence goes on along the minus strand of VYZS01040045.1, from coordinate 19,496 downwards.
CATACTCTCACCTCACCTCGATTTTTTTTTGGTGAGGTCTTCTCAGGATTTTCCCCCTGGTTTATGACTGCTATCAAAAACGCTTAAAGAGAGGATTGTTTTCTTTTCCCCTATTGCCCAGAGTGTCTTTGGTAAAAAAAAAAAACCAAACAATAAAGTATTCCCTTTATCCAGGGAAAAAGAAAATACATACAAAAAATAGCCAGGCTAGAAAACTAGCACTTTACAATCTTTCTCCTTGGACATTACTAACTACAGTGGACAACAAGACTCAACATATTTTAGTAATGTAGCACTGTTTGGGGTGAGTTCCTACTGAAATATTTCAGTGTCATGTTCAAACAGCCACCACCCTCCCCCCTAAACTCCAAGTTTACCACTCCTCAACACTGCACTTTTCATTAACACGACATTTAAGTACGACCCTGCTGTTAAAACTTGAGAGCTGCTGAGCAGATACGGGATGTAAACTCCCTCTAACTTGAGCATAGCAGGCACCCGTAGCAGCCACGGCACCTCCAGCACTGATTTCCCAAACAAGCATCTCCTCCTGGGGCTTGTTTCACTCAATAGCGGAACAACTGACAACCCGCTTGCTAAAGCCCCCGGTATTTTCAGGATGCAGAGGCTCTGGATCCGAGTGACAGCCGCACGTCACACCCCGCCTGGATGCTGGCGGCGGGCAAAAGTGCGGGGACGGCCGTGCAGGAGCTCCCTCGGGACACGGCCGGGGCAGCTCCGGCACCGCCTCCGATCCCCGGGGAGCGCGGGGGGCACCGGGCCGATGTCTCGGCCCCGGGGCGCCCCGGCCGGGGCGCGGAGCTGCCNGCCCCCCGCCCGCCCGGCGCCGCCCCCGCGGGGCCCGGGTCCGGGGCAGGACGGGGGTAGCGGGGACACTCACCTGCTGCGCCGCTGGTGGGTCTGCACCTGTGCCGGGACACGCCGGGTTTTAAAACAGTGTCTGGGGAGCGCCCGTGGGCCCCGGACGGCCACATGACATTCACAGCGCTGCCCGCTCCTCACAAGTTCCAAACGCGTTTTGCAGCATTACGAATTAATTACCTGTCACAGCCACTGGCATCACCCCTTCCGTAACGCTGTTTCGGGACTTACACTCAAAATGACGTAGATGTTTAAAACAATAACAACGTAAACTTCTCCCCTCCCCTCCAGTAATTATTGAGGCAGAAAAAGAGGCAGGCAGGGTGACACCTGAGCCGTGCTGCAATGTGGAAAGGTCAGCGGTGTTGAGAAAAGAAGGGGAATGGTCAGAAAGTGAAAGGCCAGCCTGAGATTTGGGGTGTTTATCAGCCCTGAACTGAACAGGAGGTACTGAAGCTCTCTGAGGATTAAGCTCAAGTGATGGTGTTCTTCACACAAGAGTGCACGCTGGGCCCTAGTCCAAGCAGGTCAATAACGCGAGGAAACTCTCCCAGCGGCACAGCCCAGGCAGCTCCTGCCCAGGACACTGACCTGGCTGCAGACACCATCAACCGCGATACCACAGAACAAACACGTTACTTAACTTTCGTCTTACTTGTACCTCCCTTCTGCGAGGAGGGGAATCCCCCTTTCCTCAAGGACTAAAACATAATTCACATTATTTTACCCAAGGGCAGAAATTGAGATAAAACTAAATGTTTGCATGAATGAGGCAGACAGACAGGAACCCATTTAATTTGAGTCCTCACCCGAGTGCAGGTGCCTTCCAGCTCCCATGGAAGGCAATGCTCTCTCCAGGTTGCTCCCCTGCCACCCTGACATGCCAGTGGGGCACAGTCCTCCTCTGTGGATACAACCACCACTGAGGGTGTAAAATCTTGCCTACCTTCACAGTAAAGGCTTCTCCTGGAGGAGGCAGGAGACAAAAGATGAATTTCCTAGGGGAGATGACCTGAGGCAGGAGAAAGCTTGTTTATCATCTGTCTCCAGAAGGGTTTTCAGAACTGATCATCTTTGAGAATCTCCCCCGTGGCTAATTAACCACAAAGAGAAACCACGTCTGAGACCAGGAGCACAGGCCTCCTGTAACCTTTCAGAATTCAGACAGAGAACTATCACCTCATGTAGTGAGGGGTTTATTACAAAATGTTACTGTAATAAACCAGATCTCAGCTGCAAATGGAATTATTTAATCTTGATGGAGACTTTTTGGCAAATTACTACAAATGCTTCTAAGAACATGTATTTCAAATAATCTTCAGTCCTTGTTTATGAACTGAAAAGGAAAGCTGATCTTTGTAGTCATAGACCACACTTACTGGAGCCATAAAAGCAGTCTTTCCCTAAACTCTGATAACTCAACATTGGCCACCACACACTAAGAATGTGACCACCTTCTGCAGCCTTGCTCAGAGCTCTGTTTCGTAGAACTTGCATCCTGATCATCCTCCTTCCTTCTACTGGGCTTCAGAGGTGCCAGGGATATTTCCTAAATTAAAAAAAATAATAAAAAAAGAAAATCTATTTTTTAAAATTCTCTCTGAATAGAGGAATTAAGATAAATATGTAACATCTCTTTGCAGACTCTTGCATAACCTGGTATGTGAACAAGAAGTTACAGCTGAAGACCAGAGTATAGAAGAAGACTAAGAGAGTAATTTACAATGTGTTCTTTATACATGTGTGTGTGCATGTATATATATATACACATAAATGTTTATATATTATATCAAACATATATAATACATTATAAAAGCTAAATGTATTCTGTTAAAATGTATTTTTTTATATATATATATATGTACTTAAACAGTTTCTTACCGAGTTTAAAACCCAAATCCAGCAGTGTGGTGAGGTGAGTGTTGTGAAAAGCCTGAGCACAGAACACCATTATTCCAGCCTGACAAGCTACTCTGGCCTGGGCAGAACTGAACACAGCAGGGCTCTGCTTGGTTGTTTCTTTCAGTGAGGTTGTGTGTAAAGATCTATATTGCATCCTGTTACACTTGCTCAGAGAGTTCTTTCAGCTATTAAAATGAGGATTAACAAAAATGGAGAAACTGCTGCTCTGCACACAAATTGTCCTATATTTCTAGGCAAAGCAGTGTTCCGCGAAAAGAAAACATAGTTGTAAGTTATTTGAAGTATAAAGTTTTCTATTAAGATAGTTGCTACTGTAAAACAGAAAATAAAAAGCTGAGTCATAATTGAAATATGTTTTTCAAAGACCTCTGGTTCAGGCTCTACAGTAAAATGTGATATATAAATGTCACACACGAAATAACAATCTTTTTCCCTTTTAGCTAATAAAGTTACATTAATAACTATGTACCTGGCCACTGAATATTAGAATATTCAGAAATTATACTTTTTAAAATAAATATAAATCATACATACACAGGGCATATACTCAACTCCGTACTATAAACCCACACCTGGGTTAAATTTATCCATGCCTGTGGGTTTCTGTGGGCTTTTGGTTCAATGAATATGTTACTTTATAAAGATTTCTATTTATGTTCCCCATATGACTTTACCATATATCTTGGTGATGCTTGCCAAAAACAGTTACAAATGCTTTACAGCTTAAAACCCAAATAAGCAAATTTAATGTCTAAAAGAAAGCACCAAATAAACTGGAAAATTAAAGCAAAGTAGTTATCTTTTAAAAGCAAAATAAACAAACTATACACAAATAACTGCATGCACATAATTAACTGAAGTAGATTTTGGTTGTAAAGGACTCAGTGTTGTCAGCAGACTCCATGGATTGTTCCTTAGGTTAGAGGGGAAATAAAGCAAATATACCATAAAACACACAATTTTCATGTAAAAAACTTCTGGTATGTTATATGAATGATATTGTGCTTCTGTTATTCTGCAGTAATGACAGAGGTAAAGTATCTGAGCCCCATCTTATGGAAATGGTTTACTTTTAGTGTATAGAAAAACTTAATGCTTTCTTTCATAAGCTGGAACTGTACTTTGAAATCAAGAATTTCTGGTTGACACAAAATATTCTGCTGTCCTTTAGCAGCTTTTAACTCTGAGCCAAGAAAAAAACCCCAACAATCATCAGTCAGGTTAGAAAGACAAGCTGAAGGTGAGATTTATGCTGCTAGAACTTGTCCCAGAGTGCAATGACGAAAACAGAAGAGCTTTCATTTCCATCAGACCTTTAACATATTTTGCATAACATGAAAACTACTTCTTTTAGTCCTTTGCTAGAAGCGGCACTGCATTAAGGCAACTATGACATTTATTTCTTTCTCTTGAGGAAGATTTTCATAACAGAACAGTTTCTACATATCCCAGGGTAAGTCTGGGAATACTTTAAGTCATTATGAGGAACAATGTGACTTTTCCCCGGTGTTACAAAGACTAAAAGCAACTATGTCACCAGTAAGAGTAAAATCCCAACAGAGGAGCTGAGGAACAGTCAGTGAGTGAATCAGCAAATCATACACAGCTGCAACAACGTTAATGGTAACCAAGGACAAAATATTCACAGTCATTGCAGTGACCTGGCTGGTTTGGCTGGGAAGTAGAGGATTCTCTTCCTCTTATTTTTAATCTATATACTTCTGAGAAGTGTATAGATTAAAGAGAAGGGAAAACAATGCACAGAATGATACAGAAACCGTGTATGCTGGGGCTGTGTTTATTGTGTGTGTATATATAATCTTAATCCCACTCGATAGACCTTTTTCCTCTTTTTTCCCCCCCTTAAATGCAGATTTGTGTTTGCATAGTATCTGCTTATACAGTATCAGCCTTTCCTCACCTCAAGACCCTTTGAACCCACTGGCAGGTATTGAATTTGATGTGCAGTGACATTATCACACATATTAAATTCCTACAACGTAGTGTGATCATCAGTGGCTGGCACAGGAAACAAAGGCAAGACAGTGCCCTCCGTGGGAGGAAAGCCCCAGGCAGGAATTCCACAGTGAGCTCCCATTTGTCCAGCAAATCGCTGCACTGTTGGTGCTGGAGCAGCAGTTAAGTTGCCCTGTAAAGAACCTGGGGGCAGGTAAGGGAATTGAGGAGGGAACTGGAGGGAAAGAAGGAACTTCTGCTGTCCCCCGAGCAAGTTGTTTACATTGGGCTGCTGACAACACTGATGCCATTGAATATGTGCAAAACATGATGACCTTAATCTGTCATAACTCTCCAGATTGGGGAGTGTGCAAAGCCCTTCTGACTCTATAGTTCAGGCAGGAACTAGAGACAATTTATGCAATTTATCCACTAAACCTGCAATGAATCGTGCACTGGCCTGTCCTCACAGAGGGAGGAATCTTAACTGGCCAGAGCTTTGAGATGGACCCACTTAGGCCCTCTCTTACACTGGGGTCCCCAGAAAAGATCCAACTCCAACAAGTAACTCCCACATGCACAGACATCTTATTCTAAATAAACACTAGAAATGTTAAAATAAAAATACAAATGGCTAGAGCAGGCAGAGTAGCTGACATATGCCCCCACCTCCTTTGCCAGCTGTGTCCTGCACAATGGGTCCTTGCTTCTCCACAGCTTTAGCAACACAAACATTTGTCTTCTTTGCTGTGTTCTGGGTGTACTAAGTAACTACTGTGTCTAACGTGTTTGTGAACTGCAGGAATATGGCCAAGGAACAGCAAACTGACTCTCTGATCCCCAGGAACTTGTTTCTATCCCATCTGGGAGCAAGAGGTTGCACAAATACCAGCAGTCAAGGAAGAAATTCTTTACTATCATTGTCCTCCACATCCACAAAAGAAATGCATATAGGGTAAGATATCCCTGCTTTCCTAATTACTAGTCAGTGACTTAAGGTCAATGGGAATTTGAGTTCTCAGCTTTTTGACTAAATAAATTTCTGAGAATAGCATTTAAAGGAAATAAAATACCACTGAAAAGCAAAATATTCCCAGACCAAAAGAAAATTTTGGCTTGGTATTCTACATACTGAAAAACTACTGAATAAAAAGATTTCTGATTTTACACAGCACTACATACTCTTCTCATTTAATAGGACTAGCTCTCACCATTTACATGGCTAAAAAGACGGTGATAACTTTTTTTACCTGAACTGGTTTTTGTTTTGTTTTGTTTTTAAATCAGATACAAGTGCAGTCATATCATCTTATCTCCCTGATTAAATACAGGTCTTCTACAATGTAACTTGGTAAACCTAAACCAAGACTAAGACAGGCATTTTTTGTTTAATACATGTAAATGTGGTTTTTGATGAAAACTACTTGAGTGACACAAGCAGTGAAAAAATATTTTGTACAGAGGGACACATTGCACCTAATTCAGATCAAGGTTAGCTGCTGACTTCAGAGGCCTCACATCTAACTGCTGTAGAACTGAGATGGACTCAAGAGCAGTAAATGTCACTTTCCACACAGGAGGGAGTCACAGTGTTAGCCAAACCATCTAACCTCTTCCCTAGAAAGCAAACTGATCCCTTTATTCTGTATTTCAGGACCTCCAGCATGACTGATGGACTAACCTCTATTAATTTCTTGGTTAATCAGAGAATATCCATGTAATACTGGTTACTTGAATTTAGTTTCAAAGTGAATTTCAAACAGTTCCCAGTCTTCAAAGTGTGAAAACAATGAACAATTTACAGATGCCCTTCTCAAACTCTGGAGAGGATATTCCTCACTGTAAAGAACTAAGGACCTCAGTACTTAAGTGTCAGAAGGAGGACTGCCATAGATGTCAGCTACACTGAGACTCAATGCAGTATCTCTGATCAAAAGTGATTATGAAATAACTAGAACCTTTTTGAATAAACAGAAGCACTCAATTATTGAAAATGTGTCTAGGACAGGTAAACTATATAGGTAGTCGTGCCATGGAATAGTAGTAGCGGATTTAATATTCTCTGAGAATATTAGAAAATATTAGAGAAATGTATTTTTTTTCCATTTTTCATTCAGATTTCTGGCTGGAAACAAAGACTGTTAATAACATATAAGACATGTTTTAGATTTTTTTTCTTTTTGGCTATCAGTGCAATGTGAGGTGAAGACTTCACGTATAATGTTATACATTATTTCAGAAATATTGTACAGAGCTATGTACTTGTTTTCCACAAAAATCCCCATAATCACAATGTATTTAAGACAACATACTGTAGTATTCTCAGTGGAAAGCTTCAGAACATCTGTTTACTTCAGACTCTGAAGTTCAAGATAAAAATAAGACAAACAAAATCTCAGAAGATATTAATAGTTCCATACTTACAGAGCTCATTAATAAATTCATTGGATTCCTCCCCAGCAATGTTTCTTTTCCAAACCTGGAAACAAAATTATTGACAGTGAAAAAAAACAACATATGTTTAGTTTTCAACAGAATTTTAATTTACTTTAGAAGAACCTGAATCTGCAGTTTCTACTGGCCTAAACTTCTATTAAAACCAATGACAGAGAGGCTTTAGCTAAAGGGCAGGTCCTCCATTAGTGGTATGACATTGTGTTTGGCAAAGATTGAGAATGTATGGCCTACGTCAAGTCAAGTTTGTTGCCATAATAGAGCTACTGTGAAACCCAGCCAGGTCCAGGAAACAGCTTCTCTCCAAAACAGAAAAAAATCTTGGAGAAAGTTTGTCCCTTTGATTTAATGTTTCATTTGAGCCACAGTCACCTGAAAGAAAGGACCTTTCTCAGTCTTTCTAACAGGATTATACAAAGATAAGAAAATTAACTTCAGCTGTATGTATTTGGCTGTAGGAATAATGCCACTCCCAGGTATCAGGTTTCAGTGAAGGGTAACTACTTGTTCTTCCAAAGTATGTTTGGAAGTGTCAGCAGGATCTAAATGACCTTACAAAGGAATCATAAAACAAGGGATAGTCAACTGTTTTCCAGTTTTGATTTTCTCATTGTCTTGTTGTACAAGGACAAGGTTTCAACCGTATGCTACAACACCTCACTAAAATTAAGGTGCTTTGGGAGAAAAGTGGAAAAAGGGAGCAAACTCAAAGAATGCTACCAACTGAGAGTACACGACTGCTGCCAGAAAAATCAGTGTAGAAGTTACACATTCTGATTTAGTGGCTCTACAGTGTATAAAAGAGTAATTGCCTCTTTTTTAGTTTGACAATAAGGAAAAGCAAAGTGCCTCCTTCTCATGCCATTGAACTGTGAGCTCACAGGGACGGGGCTGGACGTGGTTCTCGGCTTGGCACTGTGACCAGAAGTGCCGCCTGATTCCACCTGGCTGTTCCCCACTGCTGCACAGGGAGCAGGGGTTCCTCTGCTGCAGTTAATTAAAGCGTGTCAAACGGAGTACTTCTACTCTAGGAGACATCTGAAATCTCAATCCACATCTAAATTGTTCAGTTAAGCTTTTACGGTATTTCCATTCTCTTTGTCTCTTGCAGATTGTGATCTATTTATAACAGCTCAGCTATTTCCAAACCTCAAGCAGACAGAAAATTGATGCGTCATTGTAAGGATATGCCTTTGAAATGGTTGGGTGGGAAAAGAAAAAACAAAACAAAACACAGGAAGATGACAAAAGCAGAAAAAATAGTCTTTGTCTATATAACAGTATTAACATTTCTTACCTTTTTCCCTGTGTCTTATCTCCTGACTTCCTAAATCAGCACATCAACTATGAATGTTAAGTGCCTATGTTTTTTAAAGTAATTTACTAATTCCTTTTCTTCTTTCCCTTCCCTTCCTCCTGATCTATAAATAGTTGAGAAAAGGTCTGTTGCCTGTAGGGCTGGACAATTTTATCTGCTTTTAGGATGTACAACCTTGCTCCCCAAGGATTTCTTGTCTTGCTGTTAACTGTTTCTTACCAGGAGCTTCAAAACTGTCAAACTGCTTATGAGGGAGGAAAAAAAATAAATTATATGTGCAGAACCAATTGCAAAGTAAGAAATAATTCCATTTTAGCATAATATATGGATTTTTCTTCCACACGAAGAGAAATTCAGACATGGAGCCCATTAGAATTACAGGAAAATAATTAGGATGTTCTCCTCATTTCCAAAAGAATATGTAAGCATCGGAAAAGGTACAGAAAAGGATGCTCAAAAGTTTGGATTGACTTCTCTACCTGGAACAGTTCAGTAGCCTAGTATTCACTGGCCAGGAAAAGAGGCAAATTAGCAGGGATAAAGCAGATTTATGAAGTCGTAAACTGGAGAAAGAAAATTCATTTACTCTTTCTTCTCATACATGGAATAGGAAACATCAAATGAAGCTAGGAGACCTGTCCAAAGCTTGAAAAGATACTATGAATGCTGAAAGTTTGTCAAATTCCATGGGAGGCTGGTCATATACACAGAAGAGAAATCCCCAGGTTACCAGACTTTTTGTTTCTAAGACCTGCAATCTTCTGGGGAACAACTAAAAGATACTAGAATAAGTTATTAGTTCTCAAACATTTTGTACTAAGGTTTATTTTCCCTTCAAATTTCCAAAATATCATGCATTCTTATAATTAAATATTTCAAGTAAACACTAGGTCTGGTTTGGCACCTTTGGTCCAGTGGTGCTTTCATGAGCCCTCCAGTTCCCTGGGCCACCATGTAGTAAGTGTTACTAATCCTCATACTTTGCCTTAAACAATAGTTTACAGATGGACTGAGTTGGGAAGACATTTTTCCTATTCCAGAATGGCAGATTCTGATGTATTTAGGGCAGGTCCATCAGTGTCTGAGTGACAGAAGAAGACAAGCAGCATCTGGCCCCTTCTGGCCATCAGTTGTATCCAAGCCAGAAAAGCAGTAGTCAAATGTTCCTTGTGTCTTCCATAGCCTTGGCCACTGATAGCAGCAACACCAGGGAATGTTCAGGAAAGCCCAAGGTCTCAGTTCCTCCTTTCTTTGTAGCATGTGTGCTGTAACTTGCAGTACAGAGAGTGCAAGTGCCATCAGCTCTGAAACATAGGAGGGTGTTGTTGTTCAGGCTGCAGTGGAATAAAGAAGTTAAACAAGTAAACTAAACACTATAGAGCACAATTGTGAATCAGCCCTCCTGATGTCTAAAAAGCCTCCAGACAGTGCTCTCAGAAGTAAGACTTCTAATCTTGAAAAATCTCCAGTAAAGTGTGTAATTTATAATTTCCATTTGCAAAAATGAAAATGCGCATAGACATAAATGTGCATGACAAATAAGTTGTCTGTCTAGCTTGTATCTCCCACTTGGTTTCTAAATTATTAATTTAAGCATAAACTTCCATTCCAAATAGTAATACTGGAGAAGAATTCCAAAGACCTCAAACTGCAATATATTTAAATTTTTGAGCCAACAGCACCAAAATTTAAGTCAATGCGGTATCCCTAAAATAGAATTCAGTAATTAGTTTACAAAACCTGTCTTATCTTACCCATCTTTATAAGCTAAACAAAACTGATAAACCTTTGGACGCGAATAGGGTGGGGGTGATGTCCTTGCAACAGCACTGGCTGAACAGATACACATGGTTTATACAGAAAAGGCACAAAAGGAGGAAACAGGTATTGGAAGGTTGGCTACTAATTAACCCAGGCCCTATCTGGAAATGAGACAGAAAGTGAACTACATTACAGTTCCAATTTCCATAGCCATTTCCTCAGGTGAAAGTCTTTAAAAACATATCTGAGCTGTAGTTTTTTTTCTGAGGTAAGTAACAATTCCCACAGATCTGCAAACAATTCCCCTTCCTAAACAAGAAATGTTGAAGGTTAACAGTGGGGGTCACTGCAGTCTTTGTCAATAGGTTTCAAGGTATTCAAGATGAAGTGACATCTTCTGGAGTGGATGTTTTCCTTTGCCTTCTAGGAATAACACCAGGTATTCCTGAGAGACCTGCTTGTGGTTGTTACTATGCAGAGACAAAGTCCCAATCCGTTGTTGCAGTCATTCTGTGGTGAGCAATTATGTTACCTACAAGCATCATGATTCCTTATTGTGAATAACTAACAAAAGCAAATGAATTCCTGGGGAACAGACAGCTGGCTGCTTCTGCAAATACCCTGAAACTGCATTTTGGAGGACCCAGCAGAGCTTGCTGCTTTTTACTTCTGTAAATACTAGGCTTTTTTAACTGGAAAAAAAGTGGAGAAGGTAGGAAATTCTTAGAGAGGTGGGAAATTTTCTCATAAGAAAATATAATTGAAGTACTCCCGAGGAAAGGAGTGTGGCTGAGTGAGTGTATTTTAATACGTTGTGGATTTGTTTGTCCTGTGCTAAAAAATAGGCTCATTTCCTTCTGCAGGACTGGGTAACAGCTGATAGATGGCAGCACTACGGGCTCGCATGTGAAGCAATAGTCAAATTACTTGCTTAGAAAGAAAAAGCATATATCCCTTCTGACACAGATAGAAGGTCTTGGTTGGGTATCTGTTTCTAACAGTTTCCAGAACAGCTTTTCTTTCTTAAAGAAGTGGAAAATATATCCCATGCCTTGATTTGTAAAACAATACAGACATTCAGAGCACCCTTCTCCTCTGGATCCCACAATCCTGCGTTGTTGTGCTACGTGGGTTTTTGTGATACATGCACCACAAACATACAGACGAGCTGTATTTATGCTTTAGCCCAGTAACAGGAGCAATGACAAGATACCATTTGTTATCACCAGTGTACAGCATCTCACTATTTCCTCTCTAAGGTTAATGTTGATATTACAATGAGACAGTCAAAGGTTACTTTATTTACTTGACAGAAGTGAAAAACTAAACCAGAATTCTGCCAAAGCTACAAAGTTATTTCTCAATGTCTGCTTCTTCTGACTCTTTGAAATATGTTGAAATCTGTACGTTGCTGTTTTAATTGAGGTGTCAGACAGCTGCACCTGCAAAATTCAGCTGTCTCTTAGTGGGAAGGTAATTTGTCAATGGCAAATGTTCCAAAAGGCTCACAAAAGCTACAGGGTTACTAGTGGTGATGCAGGAAAGGGAAAGCACGGACCAAATGTGTTTCATGATTCTCCTGCTCAGTCATGGTAAAAATAATTCCATTAACGTTTCAGACTGAAAATGGATTTTTAATTTTAATTTTTCTAAGAAAGCAGAGACTTTATTTAAATTTAGCATAAAACAAGCAAAAGATGTCTTTTCTTGGTGCTGACCAGAACTTTATATTTTTTATTTATTTTAGACTATAAATGTCATTAAAATCACTTTTGAAAGTGTCTTAAATTTACAGAATAATGTTCCAGACTAATTCTACATAGTGCAACATCTCCCAGGCAGAAGCACAGCTTTAATTACATGCTTTAATTTCTTGGCAGGTCCCAGATTGAAACCCTGCTGTTAACTCCTGCAGTTAAATATACAATGAAGCACCTTCTCACTCCTAGAGCCTGAAGAAGTGCTCTTAGCAACAGTTCTAGAAGGGAGTGCCTGCATTTTTCTTGGCAGACAGAGGTGTGTCAAAGTATGACTAAATCACATTGAGTTCCATGTTATTTCTGAAATAATTATACACATTCTCATAGAGTGCTCTTCGCAGCAGGAACCTCCATCCCAGCTTCCTATTGCAGAGTCAGAGAGAGATGGAGTGTCTGGATCTGGACAGGAGAACCAGAGGCATCATGAAATCCACGGGGCAGATCCAAGACTGAGATTACAGAGAGGAACTAACGATACCAGGAACCATGGATTTCCTTGGGAACAGTTTAGATCTCTATCGTGCCCTGACAGAGCTGCCACTGCCTTTCCTCACTGGGGATCTATATCCACTCATAAATACTCAAGGAACCAAGTACTTGTCCCTGTCACTGCCATTGCAAGTTTGTTTATGATCAAGGATGATCATATTTATTAAAAAAAAAAACCAACAAAAACCCACTTTTTCTTCTGACTTGCTACAAATCCTTTCCACCAGGTTCATCATTATACATAGAGCTGGTAAACTGTTACCCCATATTGGACACTGATAATTTATACTTATAAACAGAATATATCTGCAACAGTGAATGATATATGCTTATCCTTAATAGCTTAAAGGCCTCTATTTATTCTGCTGACCTATTTTTTTCCTCATTTTTAAGTGCTTCAATTTGCCCTGCTCTCCTTTGCATCATGTGTGGCATTGAGACATCCTTCCCCAGGCAATGTTCTTCAATTCGTTATTTTATAAACAGTTCTCACTGTATTCCAGAATGAAATAAAACAGAAAGAAACTTCGAAAAAAATATTCTTAAGATCAAATGTAGATCTTTTCAAGTGAAAATTAATACCTGTGTGGGGTGTCAGATGAGAAAAGTGGAAAGGTTTTAATACACCAGATCCTTTTAATAAGATACTGTCAACTCTGTCAGCCAAACTGCCCTGCTGAAGCGCTTCACTTTAATTTAGAGTAACAAATTCTTGAAATAAACATCTGAGGTGTTCAAATCCCTGGTCTGTCAGAAAGCTACTCATTAGCATCAAATGCTTTTGTGCTTAATTCACTATGATTTTGACTGAAACAAAATAGGTAACCAGGCATTCACTGCAACCCCTGAGAAGGATCCAGATGGTTCAAGATCAAATCATGTGACATTCCAGCTGAACAAGAGACAAAATGGGGAGGCCAAGAGGAATCTTACATACAGGACTGAGCTTCTAAAATAGATTTTTAATCATTCTAAATGTTCGGATTTTTAACAATTTTTTTATTGCTTATTGAATAATATAATTCGATCACAATAGATCTTACAAGGAAAATTTCAGGCTAATGGTAGTTGGCAAGATAATCATATAATCTGCATTTAAAAATGTGATGTGCATTCATTGATATTAAATGTATGAGAAGCACTACCTTCAAAAATTAACTGAACTAAATGAGAGGTAGAATTACAAGAGGGCCAGTGTTGCTTCAAAATGCTACTGACAAAGGAAAGAATTTAAATGAAATCAGTCAAGTGACATGAACTTTCTCTTGGAATATTGTTCCTCCTCAGGCTGGGTATGTAATTCCAGTAGATTATAATTATGAGTTACATAAGATTCAGGTTATAAGGATATATTAAAAATCTTAATCACCATTCATAAATAAGACTTCTAAACCCCCAGGATAATTAGTTCCATTAAGGTTACATCTCCATTGATTCTGCTCTAGCTCTTGCTAACATAAGTCCATCAGCTGATCTGTCTGTTTTGTCACATGCAAATGTGTTAATTAGGCTTATTCATAACTTCCTTTGTTTCTGAGCTGAGCTGTGTAACAAATTATGCCTACATTTTCCCTTCCAACTCCAGGATAAAGCCTCCAGAGCTACAGGAGATAGGCTGGTGGGGGAGAGGCACTGAAGTCAGTGAGCTCCATTCCCAGGCTTCATGTTTCTACTCACTAAAAGAAAACTACACACACTATGCAATATTTAAAAAAAAATATTTCCTATACTTTCAGACTCGAATTTCATAGTTTGGCTGTTATTGCAGCTCTGAATCATTAAAGACCACATCCTGACAAAAGATTCTGCATAAGTAACATAAATGGAAAGTCTGATGCTGGTATGAAACACAGTCAAAAACAGTGTATGGGTAGAGTTTTGGACTGAGAGAAATGCAGGCAACTAATTCGAGTTTGGACAACTTTAATTAGGATTACATATTGTAAAACCTGTATTCCAGACAGCTAAGTCAAAGCAAGTCAGAATCTCAGAGCTGTAGAGGATCCTTCTTTCCTGGAGTCTATTAGAGAGATTTTTTTAAGCAACAGCACAACCACTTTGCACTACATACCACAAGTTCTGCTTTCCTATACTATTCCACTGCTATTTTCATGTAATACCAGCAAAGCACCTCAAATAACATCCTGTTAACACAAATAAGCTCGAATTTGATTTCTTATAGAAACACACATTTAGAGTAAATCTTGAATTAACTGATATTCTGGGACAGTGCTATTTCAAAAGGTCCAACAGGGATATGGTATTTTCAAGTACAGACCCACACTGTGTGAAAACCATGTGCCTTTTACTCTTCCTACATACGGGCAGCTCTGACTCTCACAGAACCGAGCACACACACTGAGAGCAGCACAACAGACGTGGGAACACAACGGGATGCAGCACAGAGACCATGTGCTGAGCAGACTCTTGGAGACTGGTAGGGAAAGCTTCCCTGCCATCACTTGCACTGCCAAGGAGAGAGAAACTCAAGTTTCATTCTTTCCAGACCTGGGGAACTCAACCTTAAGAACTCATCATACAGCCAAAGACACCCTCAGCAGTAAGATTTCCTTGGGGAAATTTTTGTTCGTCCACTAGAAGTTAACTGTCCTACCAAGAGAAATTCACTTTCCTCTGGCCCCATTCCCACGCACACTCCCTACAGCTATTCCCACCCACGCCACAGCTCTTTTTAACTGTGTTTAAAAAGCTGAGAGCGAGAGAAATGTGCTGCTGCTGCGTGTGCTCCTCCTCCTGAGGTGGGCGGGTTGGTAGCTGGTCAGTTTTCTGCAGCATTTCTTATTGCGAAGTGCGTGGGAGGCTGAGAGCAGGAAGGGAAGGGAAGGGAAGGGAAGGAAGCGGTCCTCTCAGGGAGAGAGGCAGATCAAAGCAAGTGGGAAGCAAATAGCCCCTTCCCACCTGTACATGTGCAATTACGTGCAATTGAAAAACTAACAGAATAGATCTGCAAGCTGTGGTCCTAAAAGGTATCCAACAGCTTGGGTCTCAAAGGCAGGTTCGGGGGTGACCAGATCTCTGGGAAGACGGCATTTTTCACCCACGAAGAAGAACAGGCTCGTGGGGAGGGAAGGGAAAGGAGGAGGGAAGAGGGCGTTCCTTACAGTTATGGCTTTGTACGTAGGTGGAGGGTGGTTCGAGGAGAGGAATGACAGATTGCTTGTGGCAGCAGGGAAGAAAGACGTGGGAGGGTGTTTGCCCAGGGTCCCGTCTAAGCCGGGGGGGACTGGCAGGGTGGATGCAGCACGAGTGGCGTGTCTAAGCCGGGCTGGTGGGAGGAGAGGAACTCGCTGGTGGATGGACCTCGCTCGGATCCTCTCTCCCGGTGTCGGCAGCATCTGCAGCAGCACCCAGCCACCCCCACACCTTCCCCGCTGCCCTCGGAGGCCAAAAGAAAATGGAAAGTACTTCGCTCACGCGGTTTCATTATGGATTTGCTTTCATCCTTTTCCAAACACTTCTAGTTCCCCGCTGATAAGATGCAAATTAACTGGTGAAGAAAGAAAAAGGGGGGGGG
>VYZS01040033.1:3655-23851 GCA_013400695.1 Neodrepanis coruscans | reverse complement strand
AAAGAGCCAAGTAGATACACCCATGGAATAACAGATTATAAATTAAAACCACCTTTTAAATAGAAATACATCCTGTGGCAGATTTTCCTGAAGATTGATGTCTATATCCACTGCCCTTGGATATCGCCCAGGCTTTGTTCTGCAAAAGCAGAACCTAGTGTACAAATTCATCAGCTTCCTGAAGAAGTTAAAATAGGATTTTTTGCCTTGTTCCATTGACACTGTAGTAAGTGTGATTTGAATTATTCCTCCAGATATGTAGTTGTACAGCTAGCAATTTTACTTTCTTGAAATAGATTTGCCAGGATATATTTCTGTGTGATCTTTGGTATGTTGATGTAGTTCAATGTGTACTGCCTGACAATCTCTTACTGCCAGGGAAGGCCAAATAAAAATAAACCTAAGTATATCTCTGACAAGTAACTCCCATATTGCTTCTAATTTTGTGATGTTCAGGAGACATTTGGGAGATGTTCAAAGGAATTTTTATGAATAACTGTCATGCTTTGAAAGCAAGTGGGATCATTTCCACATCCTATTGATACGATATAAAAAAATAATTTTGGGGTTTTTTTTTCTACTTTCTCGGGGACCTTGAGTTCTGTGCAGAGAATGTTGTTACACAGTGTGACATAGAGGTGTGTTTTGTTCAGTGCTGAACATTTCTTTCCATTCAGGAGTCAGATTCAGTGAAAGTCCCTGGCCAAAAAGATGTCTGCTGCAGTTTGGCTGCAAATAAAGGCTTTTAAAATGCATGAAACATTTTCCCTTCAGGTACCCTAGAGTTAAGAAGTTATTTAATTTAGGGGCAAACATATGATTCACCATTGATGAATGTTTTTCTTCCTTGAGGACATTTTCTTGGAAGTAGGGAAGAATTTTAAAGTTTGCAGAAAAGAAATCCATATCATCTACTGAATGCCCTAAATAAATTGGACAGGAAAGGAAATTAAGATATTACTGAGAATCAGACCATTTTTCTGAATTTGGGATTCTGTCCAGATAGTCTAAGCATATGTCCTCCTTTGCCTGAGGCTGTAGGCTGAGCAATTCAGCCCAAGGAACTCATCTGCATGGCTCACAGAGTCACCTAGCCATCTCTTAAGATAGCCATATCTTAAGATAACTCTTTCGTCTTCTAAATTGCCTGAATCCTGAGAAAAATAAGACTAAAATTCATGTTTTCACACTTTTCATTTGGCAGCACTCTGGGATATGGTTTTGCTATTGCCGTTCAGTAGTTTCCTGATGTCAGCAAAATAATTAGTTCTTTTTTCATTCATTTTACAAATAAAAGAAATTCCAAACCAAAACATTTAATAAATTTACTGAATTCTTCTCTGGTAGCTTCATTTCAAGCTGACATTCTTTTTAATGTGAAATATCCATTCCCTACGCCATAACAGTTTTCTTAAATGACAACTGCTTTTGAAATGTCCTTAACATTACGGCCACCTGCTGTTTTACTGTTGACCTTATGAATGATTTTGCTCTCGCTTGTCCACCTTCTGTGTCTGCAATATTTTCTAGGAATTGCAGGCATGGCATTTTTTAAAGTTGAACATTAGTACACATTAAGCCTTGAACTCAGCAAAGACACTCCTACTCATGAATTTTTATCCCTGTGCATAGTTCCACTGGCACCAAGAGTAATAAACTTTTGAAAGATGAGCTTAACCATAATCCTACCACATGGTATTAATGTGACACTGAATTTCCTTGTGTGCATGCTATGATTAGGCGACTAAAATTTTAAAATCTCAACACCGAAGACTTTCAGTAGCCTCTGATTTTGTACCTCATTTTCAGGGTTTTTTGCCAATTTAAAGAAACATCATTACCAAGAATTTTCACGTTTTACAAATATTTAAGAGTTTTAAGAATAATTCTACTTTTCCAGAGTTTCTGTCTTTGACATGTTGTCAACATGATCACTATGCATCTCCTCTTGAATATTTTGCCTTTTGTTTACTGTGTCTGCTTCAGTCTCTTCTCACACCCCCTAGTCTTCCTTTTCTTTTATCCTCACACTTTCCAGTTAACAGGAGGCTTCTACATGGTGTCTTTTGATCCCTACTTTTTTCATGCTCAACATCTTCTCCAGTTTCCTGTCTTTAATGGATGAATTGCAGGTTTGCCTACTTATTCCAGATTTCTTTCCATCTTTCCAAAATGGATTCCAGGAGTGTGTCTGTAGCTGTCAGCTAGATCGCAGCCCATCTGAGTAGGAGTTATAATTCCCTTAACACCAACCATATTTATCTCCTCTTTAGTGGGTTGTTGTAGATAGTATTGCCTTCCTGCCTGTCTCTAGGGCTGTAACTAGAGTATCATACACAACCCTGACATTATTTGTTTTACAGTAAGTCTGTGTCCAAACCTCAGGTTATTTTAAGAGCAAGTCTTTCAAATGCAGGCATTTTGCTGCATCTACATGGTAAAATCTCATCACATCTGCCACCTTGGTCTTGATTCTTGCATCAGGCTCTCTTTTGCCTTAAAAAAATGCAGTGTTGGCCTGTTGCATCTATCTGGGATGATTTTGCATTTGCCCTTGGTGGCCTTGCATGCTGCAAAGGAGCTCTCTGACAGTCCACAAAATTGTCCTTCTCCAAAGTCTTCCTCACAACACCTTTGCTGCCCTGTCCAGAGACATCTGTGAGTGGCCAGACCAATGGCCAAGCTATGGGATGCGGTGGCAACAGTAGTAGATTGGTGTTGTAAGACCACGTTGTGTGATTTACTGGAATGAATTTCTCTGTCTAGTGGTGGCTGATGTGGACATGTGTTAGTGTGGCTTTAAGCAGTGAGTGCTTTAGATTGTGAAGTGCTGTTGGGCCATAAGGGAAACTAGTTTAAAGAAGTAACTGTTTCAGCTGTTGCTTAAATTTGTCTCTGCCTTCCCATTTCTCTGCAGGAATTCGCTTAATTTGTAATGCCTTGTATCTCCTGTGTCTATTCCAGCATGTTTTTTGAGCTCTTTGTCTTCATAGAATGTCATAGTTTTGTCCATGTGTCTGAGATTACTGGAGATAGAAGAAATGTATAACTGCACTTGTAGACTTGATCTTTTTCTTTCAAGAAAGTGTTTGAAGCTGTTTTCCTCAGTTCTTGAAGTTCTTCTCAGTGCACCAGTTGTAATCTTTATTTAATGTACTCAAAACTCTTAAATTCTTTCTAGTGAATGAAACACTATGAATATTACTTATTTGTCAAATATTTTGTTCCTCTGGGAACTTGTTTAAGTGGAGAACATCTTAAGTTATTCTCAGTCCCTTTATAAATCAAATCACTGAATATGCATTGAAATGTCTGAGATATGGGAAGGAAATATGTCTTTATCAATTTTATGTGAGGCTGAACTCTGACTAGAAACCTAATATGTGCTTTGAAGTAAAGGAAGACAGTTTCTGGCTCAGAGTTAATCAGAGAAGTCAGGCATCTGGTTTTGGTATTCATAATGAAGTGCTTAGTGATTTCTTAGAGGAGAAATGTGAATAAGGGACAATTAAATCCTACATAGTTCTTCTGCTATCACAGTTACTTTTCTTACTTAAAATTAATTTTCTAAGAAAGATCAGAAAGGCTGGGGGGGAGTAAAAAGCTAAAAGTAATTTATGAATGAGCAAGTTTGAAACTTTCTTATTGTAACCATTATTAAAAACAACAAAATGAGTACCAGTTAACTTTGTCTGATTTGAAGAATCTCATTTCCATTATCTAACATTTTCTGTAATCAGATTTTTGAAAAAAAAAAAAAATTTAAAAAATCCAGTTGCTCGAACATAGTGTTTCCCATGTCATAAGCCCACTGGAGATAGCAAGGCTAGCAAAAAAGAGCAGACTCTCTGGACAGAGGATCATTTTTCATTTATCCATTTGGAGAAAGAAATGCTTGAAAATTATTTTCAAATTAATTGTTGATTTTAAAGATAACTTTAATGCAACATTTTGAGACCAAACTAATTCTGCCTTAGCAGAAGTGATGACGATTATACTGGAGATATCCTGGCATGCCTGAAAGTTAACAGCAGGCCAAAAATAACAAAACCCAAGCCATTCTGCACCTGGTGTGCAACCTGCACCTCTCCCCATGCTTTCTGGGAAAATCTCCTAGGCGAGGAATGTCACAGAAGGAGAGAGACAGATTCAAGATTCTTCTGACCAAGCAGTTACATAACCAGACTGTTTTATCTCTGAAATAACTCAGTGCTCACAGAGGTATGGTTTAGAGGTAGACATCAATCTTATGATTGTTTAATATTTTAAACCTTTCTTTATTTAATAAAAAGATGGAAAATTACTGTATTATATGATTCAGACTACAGTATCAAGCACTGTAATAGCAACGCTACCTCTATTCCAAGTATGTCTGGAGTCTTTTAGTCTCTGCAATAGAACATTTTCGTTCTTTTTATTGTGATTTTCTTTTCCCAAAAGACAACAACTTCATTTGCTGCTCAAGATGATCTAAAGAATTTATGAAGAAAGGGTTAACACAGCAGTAAAGTTGGGACTATTACTTTGCAAAGCAGAAAAAGAGCCTCTTTACCTCCACAGCATTAGGAAGTTTGCTGTTTACACTGGATTTAATAAATACTGTTGTTTCTATTTGATATATGGAATGTTGTACTATGATATTGAGAAAATGAATATTTGACAAAATTATTTGCAGTTAAACTTTGATGATCTCGCAGTTGCTGAGCACGAAGATTGGTAAGCAACCACTGGTTTGGTTTTGTTGAGCTAGTGCTGTGTGGTTCTGAAAAGCGTCCTTAAGATGATAAAGAAATTCACTGTGGTTTGTTTTCTTTCTGAGTTTTCTCCCTTATACAGCTTTTCTCTTAAAACTTTCTTTACATTCAACACAAACATTTAGTCCTTTCACAGATTTGCAAAGGAAGAGGAAGGGGATTTACTTCAGTGCCATGTGTAAATCATTTAATTTTTGTTAACAGATCCCTTTTTGTGTGGTTTTTAACACTTTGCGGTTTCCTTTACACTGATAATGTGTTGTTTAACCAGATGGGACTGGGTATTAACTAAGTACACTTGCTAAATTTTAGTTAATAAAAGACATTGCCCTCTGAATAGACTTTTAAAAAATAAACAAGACTGAATACAAGTGAAATGTAAAATATATTGTTGCTGGTGTAGAATTGCTGCTCAACTAAATGGAAATTCCAGCGGCAAGAGAAAAGGTACTTGCCTCACATGGCTGTTAACAGTGTTTGTCACAGCTGCCAGAAAGCAAGATTCTGTTTTCTATCCTGTCATACTGAACATATCTGCATATGTGGTGTCTGCCAGATACCGCTCAAATTCAGAGGCATGGTAGTTCTTGCTGCTACTCACTGGGCAACGGGAACACTCCACTTAGTTTGCGAGTGTGTGAAGAACCTTAAATCCCTCCCTGCATAAACGTTGCTGGGGCAAGAGAGTCTGGCAGCAGCACTCTGGGCAAATGACAGAAGTGGCTAAGGGAGATGTGATCATCTTTAGAAGATTTATTTCAGTAAGTCCTTAAGCAATTATAAGTTAGGCAATGATAGATGCAGAGAAAAGCTTAATTTCTTACCATCTCATGGAGTTGTACAAGATCTTGGAAAGCAGCACCACAATTAGAAGCCCAGTGTGAGGTAGGAACTGGGTTATAAATTATAGTAGGGACAAGGTGTGTGTTAACTGTCTGTTGTTGAGGTTTTGTTTTCCAAAATCAGCTAGAAACTCTTCCACATGCACCTACCAGTCTGTTTTGTTTAGGAAATAGTTTTGTGATCTGAAAACTGAAGGGTAATTCAGGCTCCTAAACATCTAGTGCCCCGTGTTACCCACGCACAATGTGTAAGACTGGCAGTCCTGGCACAGGGTCTGCAGAGCATGGGCCCCTTCTGGAGGGTATGCTTGTGCCTTAAACACCACTAAACACCTCTGTAGACATACCAATTCTTCATGTTTAAATGCAAGAAAGTAGCTGTTAATGTTGGACTAGTGAGATGAGAGCCTGGAAGGCACAAATCCTCTCCTGGTGCAGCAGGTAGAAGTGTTGTTCAAAAGGACCCCGCTGCATTGGGGATGTGGGCAGGAATGTGAAGAGGTGGAGGACTCACAGGGTCAGGTGCTTACAGCAAGGAAGCAGCAGTGCTGCTCAAGGCTCCTGCTCTGGCAGCACATGCTCTGCTGGCTGCAGAAAGGGCCGAGAGCAGCTCCCTGCTGCAACTTCATGGCTGGAGGAGAGAAGCTCTGGCACTGAGCTGGAACACGGGCTACTCCACTCACTACCAAATGAAACTGTTGCTTGAGTTTCCTACATCTGCCCCCCTGTCTTCAAGCCAAGTCATTAGAAGAGTGTTTATCTGAGGAGGGCTGGTGCTTCACTGAACTCCATCTGAGGACAATGGGATGTATCCCTAATGGCCGCCAACAGCCAGATTTCCACTGGAGCCTGTGTAACGAAGACGGTTTATCCCGCACGAGGATCTGCCTGCTGGTGCTAAGCCCTGTCTCAGAGCAAAAGCCTTGGCTGAAGCACAGCTGGCCTCCTTGCCAGGCCTCCCACTCCCACGGCACAGATGTGGCACTGTATGGAGGTCACAGCAAGGTCGCAGCACCAGGATTTGTGGGCGAGGTTTTAGCAATCGGCTTTTTCTCAGCAACGTCTAAATCTCTCAAGTTTGCAAGGGAAAAATTACTCTGAATTGCAACCTAGGCAGAACCAAGGAAGGAAACACTTCAAAGATTTCCGTCTTTATAACATCCTCCATTTCTGAAGGCTTTTATCCTGCAGGCGTCAAGTCCTTTGTGTTTCTCAGTGATGTCG
The DNA here is from genome assembly GCA_013400695.1 of Neodrepanis coruscans. Classification (NCBI taxonomy): domain Eukaryota; kingdom Metazoa; phylum Chordata; class Aves; order Passeriformes; family Philepittidae; genus Neodrepanis; species Neodrepanis coruscans. The sequence goes on along the minus strand of VYZS01040033.1, from coordinate 17,031 downwards.
GAGGGGGCAAACAGCCAAGGTGGCAAAATAAACCCATGGTTTAGTCCACCCCTTGGTCAGAAACTTGTGTCCCGTCCAGCGGCCACTTATTTGGCCCTGAATCCATACATTCCTGGCTCCAGCTTCTGGATTACCGCTCCTTTTGTGGCCCTTTTTTAATTTACTTTTTTGGAACAAAGTTATATACCCTACCAGAAAAATTACAGGCTTCCTGTTGAACATGATTCAGTTCAAGATCTGCCTGGACGTTGCTCTGCCTGCTCATGAGGGTGCCTGGGGGTCTCTGCCCTCCCCTGGCAGCCACTGCCTGCGCTGGAGCAGAGTTGGCAGCAGCTGGGGGCAGGCAGAGCCTGCAAGGGTTGGAGTGACGTTATAGAGCTTGGAATGTCCTTATATTCCAGCTCCTTCCCAGCTGAATGCAAACTAGCTGTTTCACTCGTTTTCCACAGTTTCATATCTGTAGGCTCCTGCTTGCCCAGTTACTCCACTATTTAACAGAGGGTATGGTATCACATCAGTAAATAGCGAAAGAAAGGCCTGTGGTGATAAAAAATTCAAGTCTTTTCTGACAACTAGAAAATATTATGGGCATTTTTTGTGCAGTTCAAGCTGTATTCAAACAGAAAGGTCAGGAATTAAGAAGGCAGCCTTTTATGTTCTATGTTTCAGAAGTGGAAATAAAATTTTGGCGATAAAAGAGCATCGTAACAAAATATATCTAAAAATTTGATTATTTAAAGCTTTACTAGAAAGTACTCCTTTAAATTTTCTTAGTTTTTGAAAGAACTTAATTTCTGCATTCAGCCAGATCTCTTAAGTAGAGATGATTGTACTGATTTTTGAAAACTTCTGAAATAATGCACCTAAATACTGTAATATGAATAGCCCTTAGATTTAAAAGAAAATATTGAAAGATGGCACATTTTATAGCTTAAAACATAGTGTCACAAATGCAAATGTAAGACTTGTAACAGATTTAATCTCTATAGCTCAGACAGAACTTTTCACAGCAGCTCCTTATGTATCTTGGAAAAGGAATTAAAAAATCAGTGTTCGTTTCATGCTTGAAAGTGTTTTGTGTAAAGATGGTTCTTTTTTCCAATTCAGAACTTTTGCCAGGCTTTTGATTTCCATTCTCCAATTTTCTGTATCATTACTAATTGCTCTTTTAAGTTTGTTGCCATTGAAACTTTAATGTTGGAAAACTAAGAAAAAGAATATTTGCTTTTTTAAGTCATCCTTTTTATCTTAGTCACTTGTCAAGTTCAAGTGTTAACTGTAGCAGCAGGGATGCTTTCAAAGACCTTCTTTCCATCAAATGCAGGTAGTTCTGCCATTGCACTGTGGGAGTTAATCCTGCAGGTATACTCCTGTATCTGTGCTGAGTTTCCAGTGGAACAGAATTGAGTTGTGTTTTTTTCTGAGCATGAAGATAGTTCAACATGCAAATACTGGAGTAATTTGAAATAAACTAAAAACTTGGCTAAAGACAGTTTGATGAAACAATATTACTGTTTTTGTAAGAAATAATTGCATTTAGTACTTTCTTGGTAACACGCAGCAGTGACCCTTCTAATTTTCCATAAGTGGAAAAAAGGAAAATCTGGCCTCATCATACTTCATATATACATCAGATTTGCATTTAAAAATAACTCAGTAGTATTGCATTTTATAACTAGGATGTGAAGGAACTTATTATAGCAACTGCTTGGTTTAGTTATAAATAGCAATACTGCATGTTTGGGAGCCTGAACTGCTGAACTCCACAGGTAATCTGTTGTCAGAACCTATTATCATTTCAGTTATTGGTGAGCATGAATTAAAGATTTGTTACTGTCAGACTGAATACAGCTTAAAGGCAGTACCTGGGAGCCAGCCAAGCATGAGGGCTGTTGAGCTTGGTCTTGTTCAGATGGAAATGACAAGGTCTCTAAACAAAGGCCAAAGTGTGGAGGTGCCGATCACATGAAGGATTAATGAAAGGCGTGTGCTGTGGGCAATAAGGTCCTGATAAGATAATTTTTCTTTATAGACTATTGGGGTGAGGACTTGATAGGCAGTAGCTAGACATGGTGCTGGGAAAATGAAGCAAGGAAGGAGAGACACAGTAAGGAAGGGTACCTGGGGCAAGTGAAATGAAATTGAGAGATGGAAGGGCATGGGAGAAAGTGAAAATAAAAAGCCAAGTTAAGAAAAAGAAAGCTCAAAATTAAAAGTGAAGCAGCCATATGGATGTGCTAAGGTTCAGAGGGTCCCTGCTGCTCCAGTGTGCTGCTTTTGCTGTGGGGTGTTTTCTGTTTGTTGGGGTTTTCTTTCCTTTGTCTCTGCTTCTTGGGATGCCTTTCCTTTTTTCCTTGGTGATTTGGGGTGAGAGAAGTGCCATTGGGAAAACTGAGTATCACTCTCAGAGCTCAGTCTGTGCTGAAATGTGACTTTTCCAACTTGCTACAGCAGAGGTGTTAGGCTGATGTCTAGATTTGATGATATTACAGCCTCTTCTAACAGTTAACTTTTGGAGTCAAGATGCAGTTGTCTCCAAAGCAAGAAACGTCTACTGTAAAGAAAACTATTCTTAATTTTCCTGTTTTGTTTTTAAGTGCTGCTGTCCTGAAAAAAAGAAGTTAAAAGAAAACTTCTGATAAGTATTTTAATATTTCCACTAGCCCCAGTAGTAGTGTCATATTTAGTTAGACGACTAATATAAATGTTCCTTCTATGTGTTTTCCACTTCTCAGGCATTCTTTCTCTCTAATAATCTTGTAAAACTTAAAATTTTTAAAATTAATTTCAAACATTTTGTGTTGAATTAATTTCAAACATTTTGTGTTAATAGGCAAACTTTGGACCAGAAGTATGAAGGTTGCTTACAATATACTACATAAATTAGGCACAAAACAAGAACCAATGGTACGACCTGGAGACAGGGTGAGTATCTCAATGATTTTAATTGCTAGTAGTTCAAATCCAGTGTTGACAAAGAGAGAATGAGGTATTTGGAGTGCTCAGAGGAAATTAGTGAAGTAAAATATTGGGAGGTGGGGGGAACTGAAGTCTTCTGTTTTCTTGGAAAAACTTGACTGATTATTCAGACAGGTGTTTAGAACTGCATAATAAATAACCTGAGCTGGTACTCCCTGAATAGTAACTTGAAGCTGTGGCAACATCAACAGTAAACATACCATGGAAAGCAATTTTTGAACATAGCACAACAGTGTTTAGCAAAAACTTGCTTATGGAGCCTGGAGGTATCATGTGGATAAGAAACTTACTTACTAATGACTTTGTAGTTGTTGAGATGGTAAAAACAAGACAGGCATTGTGGAGGACAAGGACAAGCAAAGTAAGCACATTTTGGCTGCCAGTTAAATAAATAAATGACACTGGCTGGTAACACAGAGAATATTTCCATTCCTGCTTCCTGACTCTGATGCAGCTACTGCTAGAGACTGAATCTAAGTGAATGGATAAAACCCACAGAGAGCAAGAGTTGCAGAGGTAGCACTTGAAGATGTCAGATGAAGACAAGAATATCCTGTGGTTTTGTTAACAAGATACTTACAAACCTACCCCTTTGTCTACTAAGGCTGGCCAAGCCTGCTGCCCGTTTTCTCTGCCAGTGTGTGTGTAGAAAACTCTAAAGGTCCCATTCCAGTTTGGCTTTAGGCTGTGTAACGGATATTCCAGAACAGATTTGTCAGAAATGCAAATTTTATTCCTGCCCTAGAGCTTAATGTTGTAAGTGTGGGATTAAGTCTTCTCCTCCAGGGTCTGATAGCAATACTTGAAACGTTGGTTCACTTGATCCTCTTGTGCCACACGTGAGGAGCACACTTTTCATAGGGCTTCAAAAATGAGAGCATGCAAAAATACTTCACAGGAGGAAAATAGAAGGAAAAAAAAATTAAAAAAATGTATCAGTCCTTCCTGTGTTTCTTTTTGAAATGAATCATAAAAAAATTTACTAAAGGCTCTCTAGGTCCTTAATCTAAATTGTTTCCTACAATGGCATTCAGCCAGGACTAGGATCTGAAGAATCTCTTTTAGTTGACTTATAAGTGTGTCTCTAAGCAACAGCAGAAAGAGCGAGTTGTTCAGGTGTACACATCAAAATACTCCAATCAGAAAGATCCAAAAGGAATGAAGTTCACATATGGGCAATGTGCATTTCTCCTTATCTGTTGTTTGCTGCCTGCCTGTCATTTACTGCAGCGGTCACTGGCACCTTCTAACATTAAGAAAGGATTTGTGGATAATTCAGGCTGAAAGCTGGAAGTTTAGCTAGTGCAGGACATGTAAAGAACAAATTGCAGCTCTTCTGAAATAAGTCCACCAAGATTAGAGTGAAACAAATGTTTATAGCAGAGTGCTGAAAGCATATGCTTTGTGTTGTAAAAATATCTTGCCCAGCATCCCTGTGTAACAGGAACGTGAAGAACTTTGAAGAACTTCACATTGAAGATGAGGTGTTACTGCACTTCTGATGCTCTAGGCTGTGATTCTGGCTGTTACGCCCCTGTTGTAATAACATAACAGTTTTCTGACCTCTTGGAAGGTGACTTTTTATTCCAGTGTAAAATATTTTGTTTGACAACAGTTAAAGGTAGTTTTTATATACTAAATAAAATATGGGCATGTATTTCTGGTCTTTTCTAAATGAGAATGTAATTGTTTCCTTATTTTAGTATTATATAAAATATTTTATTTTTTCACTTTAAAAGCATATTCTTCAATACAATCTCTATTTTTCATGACTACCATTACCTCACCTCTTACATTCTTTATCTGAGACAAAAAATAAATGAACGAGCCTGCATTTCATTCCCTGCTTCTGGTATTATTATACATGGCAAGCTGCATTTGCCTTCTGTAGTAACTTCAGAAATTTAATCTTGTGTCATCCGAGACAACTGCCTAGAAATTAAGCTTACCATCTGAAATATCTACTAAATAACCAGATTCTCATATCTTAATATACACTGTATGATTTGTTTTCCTTCAACATTATCCCTTTTTGCTTTTACTCACTTTATTTATTTATTTGGTACAAGTCTGTTAGTGATTAATGTTTTTTGGAGAGGAAGTTAATGCCTCATTCCCACTGGACTTCAGTGAGATTTTTCACCTCTGTCAGCTCTTTTCAAAGATTCCCATCCAAACCTTCACTGCCTTTATGTAAGCAGAGACCAATGCAAAACCCAACAACCCTCAAATTATCTTTTGAGATCTTTCAGATGTTTGCTGTGATCAGCAAACTCTACCATCCTCTCTGTGCACCTGGCAAATCCCTGTATTTCCATTCCCTCTGAGGCTGTTTATTGTATGTGCCTGTATAATGCATATGGTAAGCTCTGCACAGCCATACCCAGCACTTGGATTGTTTAATGTGCAGATGTGCAGACAAAGTAGCAACGTATCTGCTCTGACTCTAAACAGTTATGAAGTTAGAATCTTCAGCTTGAAAACGAGATATTTTGGACCCACTTGAACAAGATTGGTTGGATTTCTTCTAGTTTGAAGAAATCAAGTTAATATACGGAAAGCGACAATTGTAACTAAATGCTGAAAACACTCATAGTCTCCTGTAACTGAACCTTGGAGCATATATGAAAACATCATGATTCTACTTCAACAAAACTCCTATGGATGTCAGAGCAGTCAAAACTCAAGAGCTATGAAGTAGTTTCAGCAAATTTCAAGGTGCTGTAATAATATACTCTGGTCCTGTGTGTGTGAGCCCAAAAGAACTGGATTTGATATCATTCACCATGCCTTTGGCATGCCTCTTCAGTTGACCATGCAGGATAGTTACCAGCTGTCCTACAGCTGTTTAAAGCAAAAGCTGAGAACACGCATCTGACTGAACCAAAACAAAACTGTAGACAGGATCCAGCCACTGAGGTCACTCACCAGTAAGTGAGAGCAGTAGTATTCCCTACCCTTGCAAGGAGAGCTGTGGACTCTCTAAGTTGCTGCAAGACTGTGCACCCTCACCTCTCCTTCCCCTTTGCCTGTGAAGGATCTCAGACATTGTCTGCAGTGCCTGCAGGACTAAGCTGCACAGTTCAGCACGCTGGGGGAAGGGGGGCATCTAGTGAGCATAGTAGTGATTTGCTGTGATTGGCTTTGGCATTCTTTTATCTAAATAATTTCCCAACTCTAGTGCTAAAGCTGTGAAGTTCCAACAAATCCACACATATGTTGGCATACATTATGGCCAGTTCTGAATGTGATGTTTGCTTCTAGGTGTCATTTATTCGTGTGCATACAGTACACAGAAACTTCTATACTTGGACAACAGTCCAGTCCTAAAATGAAACTGTTGTATAAGGCAAAGCATCATGAAACAAAACAATGTGTTAATAATTGACATAATAACATAGTCAGTCTGGGTAATTTGAATTGGTCACATGTCCATGTCAGAAACTTCAAGTAATTTATTACATTAAAATATCAAATTCTACTACATCCATTACATGGTTATTTAACACCAGTAAAGCAATCAGTTGATTGAGAACCAGATGAAAGGTATTGTCAATATGGGAAACAAGACAGCATAAAAATATTTAACTACATCCTAAGTGAAAATTTTCATAAAAGGAAAATTTATCAGAACAAATTCCTTCTGATTCCTCATTTATCTGTCATTAGGCATTTGAATAATTCTCTTAGAAGTGCTCTGTTAATCATCTCTATCCAAAGGGAAGCATGGAAACTTCAATTATCATTGTTTTACACCTAGGATAAAGTATTTTTTAATGTACATCTCTCTTTTTCAGGTAACGCTTGTGTTTCCTAACAATGATCCTGCTGCTTTCATGGTGGCATTTTATGGCTGCCTGCTTGCGGAAGTTGTCCCCGTCCCTATTGAAGTGCCACTTACAAGAAAGGTAGGGAACTGAATTTCTTCCCTATACTGCATTCCAGAAGTTACATCAGAATAAGTCACAACAGAACGCAGCTTTTGAGTACATTTTTGTGTTAGCCAACTCTGAATCTGAGGATACAATGATAGTGATGTGTGGTGAATTATATATCGTTCCTTCTTTTCTGTAATAGAAAATCTGAAGATGTGCTTGCAATTTCAGCAAATGCAGGTCTGCCTGGAAAAGGAGAGGAAAATTTTGCAAGTCATCTGCCAGTCCTAGATGGATTGTCTATGTAGCCTTTTAGAACATTCTGATGTTGACCACTGACAAAGAATCATTGGCAACAACTGCTGATTTTCCACCTGTCCCTGAAACCCAAGCTATGTTATAACGCCACTAGTGCTGTGTGTTCTACTTTAAAGCAGTTATGGAAATGCCTTCTCCTATGTCTCTGTGTGCATATGTGTCCCAAAGCTTCTGTCAGCATGGTCTCATCTGCCAGGGGTGGCACTTGAACAAATTAAGCTTAGGAATTCTTGCCAGAGAACATGCTTTCATAGAGAAAACTGACCCACTGCTAATCAAAAGCCTTTTACATCCACTGTTGGTTCAGAGATTCAACCACATATTCTAGGGAAGTGTTAGGACACAGATAGAGCAGTTACAGCCAGAAAAAGTGTCTGGGGGCAATGATGGGGGAGGGGACTCAATGGTTTAGGTGGTCCCAGCCACAGCTGGGACACACCAGTGCTGCTGAACTTGTATTTTTTCTGAGAATGTATGCCTTCAAGGCTGTAAATAGCAGCAAAATGTATTTATTCATTACAAGTTTTTTTTTGTCATAGCCCCTTAATTTACCATGGCTGGCCACTCCCATATATCCCCTTATATAATTGCTTTTCTTATTAGCTGCACTAATAATGCCTTGCTATTTGGTCTGGACTCGTCCACATGAAGAGTGTTCTGTAATCTTAACAACCTTTCTTCTATAAACTAAATTCTTTTGGAAAATGTTGACTGAAGATATAAAGTGTTTTCAAGGAAAAAGCTGAGGGAATATATTGTTTTGCTCAGATTTTCAGTTTTTCAATTGTTAAGGGCTTTTCTTTTAAATGCTCCAGTGTTACAGCACCCTGAAGCAGAAGTTCAAATCTTTGTTTCATGGACAGGTACCCTGTCTTTCAAATAAAAGCCATGAAAACAAGATTTTAAGCCCTCACAAAGGCTTTGCAGTTTGCGTATCTCACATAGCAAATTAACAGCTCAAAATATCTGGGAATTCTTTTCTAACTGAACATGTTTGAACCTGCGTCACATCAGAGAAGCTGAGTTGATCTCGTCATTTCTCCATTATGGTCACAAATGTCCTGGCCAACATCTGTGATGGGCTTCTGCCACAGTGAAAGGAGAAGCTGGCAAGGAGAGAAGGGGTGGGAGCTGGTGGAATGGGTGGTTTGATGAACTGGTGAAGGAGGAGAAAGAGAGGGGAATGTATGAGGCCCAGGGTTCAATCCCCAGCATTTCCACAAAAATAGACTGTAGTAGTTTGTCCCTGGCTGGACCCCAGTTACTCATTAAAGTCACACTCTTACTCCTGTCTGCAACTGGACAGAGGAGAGAAAATATAACAAATGAGTTAAGGACCATCACAGATTAACAGATCACTGTTACAGGCAAAACAGACACCAAGTGGGGATATTAATTAAATTTATTACTAACAGAACTAGAGCTTGAGAATGAGAAGTAAATCAAATCTTAAAGACACCTTCCCCCTACTGCCCTCCTTCCAGGCTCTACCTCCTCCCCCACAGCAGCATGGGGAAACAGGGAATGGAGGTTATGGTCAGTTGTTTCTGCTGCTGCTCAAAGAGAGGAGTGCTTCCCCTGCTGTCCCTGGGACAGGGAGACAGTCCCATGGGAGACAGTCCTTCACGAACTGCTCCAGTGCAAGTCCATCCCATGGGCAACAGTTCTTCAGACGCTCTGCCACATGGGTCACTTTTCCACAGGGTGTGGTCCTTGATTCACAAGCTACTCCAGCGTGGGTCCCCTACAGGCCACAGGTCCTACCAGGAAAACCTGCTCCAGTGTGGGCTTCTCTCCATGTGGGTCAGCAGGTCCCTGCCAGGACCCTGCTCCAACATGGGCCTCCCATGGGGTCACAGCCTCCTTCCAGCATCCATCTGCTCCAGCATGGCTCCTCCATGGGCTATAGGTGAATCACTGCACCTCTGTGGTCCTCCATGGGCTGCAGGTGCACAGCTGCTTCAGCATGGTCTTCACCACGGTCTGCAGCTCTGGCACCTGGAGCACATCCTGCCCCTCTTTCTCCACTGACCTTGTTGAACATTGTTGTTCACATGTTCTCATTCTGCTCTTCTCTGGTTGCCATCTTCACGTGCACACTTTTTTTCTTCCTTCTTAAATATGTTATCACAGAGGTGTTACTGTCACTCCTTATTGTCCTGGCCTTGGTCAGCAGTGGGTCTGTCCTGGAGCCAGCTGACATTGGCTCTGCCAGACATAGGGGAAGCTTCCAGCAGCTTCTCAAAGAAGTCACCCCTGTAGCCCCTCCACTACGAACACCTAGCCACAGTGCAGTGGATCAGACTAAAAAAAGGTCATGATCCAGCTGAGTAGACATGACGGTGGCTGAGCAGAAGGAAGGACACTGGGAACCAAGGAAAGGAAGAGACTAGAAGGGCCACAGCTTGAACTGGCTAATAATGAAGGAAAAGATGCAGGTGAGCTAGAAAGGCCGTGAAAGGGGAGAGGATGGGACTTCAACCACTGTACCTTCTTTGGGGAATAAGGTTATACTGTTTTATTTGAAAAATGTTGTATTTGAAAGCACTGGGAGGTAGACATGACTATAGAACTAAAAGTAGAAATACATTGCATTTGCATTGGGTTGTCTTCATGCTTTCACATCCAAGTGCAGTACCTTAAGATAGTTTGAGGCAGTAGCATAACACTGTGAATTATTTAGATATAAACTAGACATTTTATATTTGTCAACAAAATGAGGTGAGCAAAATATGCACATATTAATATCTTACAGAGTGCTCAGATGGGTAAATCTGCTTTCATTCTTTGATAAAAAAAAGAGGCAACATGATTTTGAGGGTTGAACAGACTAATATGTCTTTGCCATTTTCTGAGGTTTAATGATATTTAAAGTACATGGATAGGTAAAAACTTAATTTGTTTTGGAACATTTGATATCACATCCATCCAGTAAACAATAAAATCCAGCTGTCCAAGGAAATACTGTATGTCAAATGAATAACTTGCCCTAATTTGGCTGAACCTCTTGAGTGTTTGTTTTGGTTTTTTTAAATTTGTGTGCATAAATGGATGTATAAATATACGCTTACACATGCATGTATATATATTTATATGAAAGAATATATACAGTCTCAGACTGTTTATCTTTTGCCGTAATGTTTAAATATCAAATTAATAAAACAATAACAGAGCTGTCAGTTTAAAAAGCAACGTGATCTATAATCTATAAATAAAACTATGCGATCTCACAGCATATATTATTACAAATATTTTTCCATTTGTTTATATGAAAAGGCAACTGGAGTGGAAACAATGCGATGAAAATCGTGTTCTGAGTAGTCCCAGAAGGAATACCCCTGTGTGGTCAAATGGCAGTGGATTGCTTCTGGCATCCGTGGGAAGATGTCATTTATGTCAACACACAATGGCCTAGACTGTTCTTTTATGCTTTCCTATTATTTATCCTCTTTTCTACATGCTTCAGTACATTCCGGTGTCTTTTGGTTTGCTTTTTGGAAGACGGAAGTGCAAACTAACACACAGAGCAACAATTATATTGTAGGCTTACAGATTAACACACTGATACAGGATGAGCTATTTCAGGGAGTTATGTTAGGAGCACATTTTTAGTATTAAAAATTTGTATTAGCAGCTTTAATACTGTTCTGCATTTTCATAAAGAAGAGTTTTTCACATCTCTGCGCAAAATTTTTTCCCTGGCATTTTAAAACTGAGCAGTAATATTTGCAGTTGGATAGACTTTTGGCTTACAGGTTACTCTGCAGACATCTATATCCATATGGAAGTAAAGGCTTTTGCTTTACCAGCACATAGATTTTGTGTGCATTCCCTATTCTTCATAGCATAACTATTTTCAAGATTTTGACAGGGTTCCAGTTCATTGTTAGGTTAAGGTCCATCTCTGCTCTTTCCTTCTATATCCCACCTTTGTGTTGACAGAATACCTAGAATACTCCCAGGACTTCAGGAGATCTGTCCGAATTGGCATCTGGGATGACTTGCCATGCATCATTTTCCAATTTTATTCCCAGAATGCTTCCTGGTGTTTGGCAAAGACCTGGAAATTAGCATTCATGCAACATAGTTTTGACTCTTTAGACTTGGGGCATCAGTTCTGAAACTAGAAACTGAAATTCCAGGTTTTTTTCAAGTATATCTCAGCTTAATCTTTGTTCTAGAAGCAGCATTCAGGGGTTCCATGGTGATTTTAGTGATAGCGCAAGCAGCATGTTTTATTTCTCCTCCTTTCCCTATATTAATATCTCTGAAATAACTTTATCATCAGTACTCCCCCAAATTGTTATGTCTAGTCCTCATTCCTTGTCTTACTAACTCTATTCTTCCAGAATAGCGTCCCTCTCTCCAAATTTGCCTATGTTTCCCAAACATAAGCAAGTAATATGTCCTATATAAGATTTTTTCCTTCAGAACTGCCATTTTTATTAATCTTTTCTGAAGCTGGAGTATTACAAACTGTTTCATTGTATGTGTGATATGATGGGAATTGCAAACTATATGTCGTAGAACCTGCCATCAAAGTAGAAGACATGAGAGTTTCAGCATATTGAGTTCTAGTTCAAACAGTGATTCATTGTCCCCTATGAAAAGATCTGAAAATATGGTTTGGATTTCTTTTTCTTTAGATTTTTTAGGTCAATGTTTTTTTCCATTTGATGGGCGCCATGCAAATTGTTATTATTCTGCTCTGATACAGTCAGGGGAGCTAATCAGTTTTAATCTGAAAATAACATTTTTGTCCTCCGAGCACATTCATAGATGTGCTCAGTCACATGCTGTGAGCATATGAACAAAGCAATCCCACATAGATCTTTATGGCCTCCTTATCATAGGCAGAATTTGCAGCAAAGTGAGACATGAAAGCATGTAAAAATTAATTTCTCCCTCAAAATGCTATTTCCTAGCATCTTAGATTTAATGCCAAGTGTGCTTAGCAGATATTTCTATGCTCTTCCAGACACTCTGACAGTGTGATTGGAAGAATGTGTATGTTTATTGTAATAGTAAATCTGGAGATACCTACTCCAGGACACTTGCGTTTTTTTTTTCAAGGATGCTTCATACAAGATAAAAACTGTTTTTCAGGTTCTCTTTTTATTAAATCCTGAAAAATTATTAAAGCTTTAACAGTAGCCAGAGAGTTCTATCTCTTTCAAGACGGTGAAATTGTCCCAGTCATGTCTTTCTTTGAAGTAAGAATTCTATTCAAAAGGAAATACACCTTGACATTTTTCCTAATGTTTCAGAACCTGAGATAAAATGAGCTTTGCTTGCTCTCAATTTTAGTCATTGTTGGTCTGTAGTGTGCCAGAAACACTGGAGCTCTACATACTTTAGAACATCTTTTGACAATGCATCTCTTTTCTCCCCTGGATTTAAAATATACATAGAATGTTACATATTTGCTTTTCAGCAATAGTCCACCAGTCCCTTGGCCCCATGCGAGCCCCTGATGCCTGTTCATCCTGCTTCTTATATTTGGCAATGGAGCTCTGGGCAGAAGTCCTTGCTTAGTTTGCCACAGTCAGTCTTAGATTCTTTAAAGTCTGTGTTTTCTTCTATTTTCAAGTTTAGGAAATCATAGTTTCCTAGAGAGCCTATCATATTTCATGAAGTGACTCCTGCTAAAAATAACCATTTTCTTGCTTTTTCATTAAGACTGCTCATAGTTACAGCTTTTACATGCAAATTGCAGACAGATTCCAAAGCTGTTGTTTGAGAATACAACTGAATTCTTCATCTTAAAGCTGGTTATGAATATTGTATCTTCATTGTGATTAATTTTTATTAAGGTCTTTTATATCTGGTTTTTAAAAATAGACGTTTTCCTCAATGTCTTTTCACTTTTGGCTCAGAACTAGTGATGTTCGGCCTTTATGTCTGATTGTTGCCCTATTTGTTCTTTACCAGCAAATTTTTCTTAGGGTAAGGGCACTGGAGTTCAAATAAGCATTGTAACAGAAAACAAGATTAGTTCAGTCAGCGATGCTCTACCATAATTCTAATTTTGAAAGCAGTCTGGGATTTGCAAGTGAACAGGAGTAACCTTTATCAGGCGAACCTTTACACAGGCTGTCTCTTCCTTCCTTCCTTATTAGATAAGGACATGCACTCTCACTCACAGAGACAGGATCATAATTGTTTTCCTTCACACAGATATTCGCACAAAGTATTATAGAAATG
>VYZS01040021.1:3778-17389 GCA_013400695.1 Neodrepanis coruscans | reverse complement strand
ACTGCATTTGTATTTCCTCGTAATGCTGTCATATTTATAGCTGTAAAGTGTGTCAATTTACTTACAATGGAGATCTACAGCTTAGGCACACAACTGAGTTGCAGAGGATTAATAGGTTTCTGTGCATCAGCGGAGCCATGGTAACTGCCATTAACTGCCTGTGCAGATGTTTTGAGCTCACTCCAGTTGCAAGGCAGTGTGATTTATCTGCGGTTCTGGAAGAACTTTCTACTAGGCTGCATTACCTTTTCAATTTGTAGGAGCCTGGGAAGCAGTGGCTAAAAGTTTCCCAGATAAAGAGGTGAGGGTGAAATTGGGCACCAATGAATATGAGGGGAAGAGCAGCCTAGGCAAAAGGCCATCACTGCAGTGAAAACCCAGGAGGAGAGGGTTGCCAAGGGTGGGAACATCATCCATGATGGGTGTGAAGCTTGTAGAGCCAACCTTGTCTGGGTGGTCTGATTGCGGGTATCGGGCATGAGCAGCAGGCTGGTGAGGCTACCCTGCCTCTCTGCTGTGCAGGATCCTGAATGGGGCCAGAGCATTCCAAAGCACCTGAGTGAATTTTATTGTCAAAATTGCATGAATATTTGGCAAATGAAGATGCTGTAGCCACCCAGAGGCAATTATATTACCATACCTGCATCTAGCTTGGTAAAACTGTGCTGTTGATACACTAAAACCATGCTGAGAAGAGTTAATGGTAGGAGTTCAAGGGACAGATTAGTTGGTATCTAGCTTAAAATGTCAAAATCAGTACTGCAATTCCAAGACTATCTGAAAAATTATTTTACTACTGCTAAAATAATAAAGAATGTTTTGTGAATGTTTTATTTGGCCACTGGCTTCTGGCTTTGTATATATCCCAGTAACATTTTCCAGGCAATTAGTAGTCCACGGTCTTAAAAATAGAAGTTGATATTATCCCTCAGATGTGTTAATGAGTTGGTATTTTTTAAATAAATGAGAAAAATAAATCCCAAAGAATAAAAGGCTAGTAATTCTGAATGAAACATTTAAAAATTAAGGTTACAGCAAATTTTATACTTTTTATAGTCATCATTAGATTAAAGCGGAGATTTTATACTAAAAGTGTTCCTCCCCTCCTCTTCCCTTCTCTCTCCTTCTTCTCTCCCTTCCCCTCTCCCTTCCCCCTCTCCCTCTCCTTTTCCAAAAGAAAGCCTCATCCAGAGTGTTTTCCTTGCTTTATGAAATCAGAGAATAAATGTTCACTGTCTACATAGCTTGTATTTTCTAAAGGTGGCTGGAAACTGGATACTAGTTCTAGACATGATTTAGATTCATATTGCTAATATAAAGCTATTAAGTGTCCCAGTCTGGAACTGGGAAGATTGTTGAAACTTTGCTACTCTGCAGAATTCATTAGTATTATGATTCTTTNCAAGTATATGATAGAGAATGAAAATTTGATTATGATGCTTTTCCATCATACTAGAAAAGACCCAGATTAATATGGTCTGGAAATGTGGAATCATATTTAATAATAAAACGGCACGTCAAGATTTCTATTAAATTCTTTTTTATTAGAAATGTTAATATTGTTTTGCTGAGATCAGCTTTCATACCATGTGGAATTACTGCTGCAGTCCCTTCTATTTTAGAAGTCTTAAATCTAATCTAGACATTTGGTAATCTGTCATCTTTTATGGTTAAATCAGCCACCTAATTGGAGTGACATTTTACATTCAGAGCAGTGTTTAAAGCATCCTCTCTGAGCTATTTCTACATCTTATTGATTCTTTCTGCTTAATGGAATCAAGAAACAGCTCTTTAACTACTCACAAAGCTGAAAGTCTCATCCAAGCCCTCATCCTTGCAATATGCTTTTCCCTGACTCAAGGAACACAACACTCTCCTGCTTTTATCCACCCTGAATGCTTATGAAATGACCGTTTTTGTGTCATCACTTCAGTCTGTCGTTTTGATCATAATACTTTCTGTCTATGCAAACTTCCTTGCATACCATCTGGCTCCTTGTTATCTTCTGTACCCAACCTAAGCTGTCTGCTTTAACACTCAAAAGCTTTCCTGACCTATCCTTACTTCACATTAGTTCATTGTCAAAATATTGACTCTAAATTCCAGCCTGGCTGGGATGCCAGCTTTCATTTTCTAAGTCTACTTGTCCCAGTATCCCTCATGATTAGAAAAAGCTGTCTGTAAGCATTCATTTTGCCTTCCTCTCTTTTATTGCCCTTCTTTCAAACAAAGTGTTCAATGACTTGCTTCTTGCCAGTAAAAATTGGCTGCAACACAGAAGGCAATTTTTTTTCATACGGAACATAATTTCAGTGTTTCTTTGCACATCCACATCTGCCTTGAATGTGTCACCTATTGCTTCATTCTCTATGGTTTTGTAGTCTAAAGCCTTTTCTTTTCGGAGGAGATAGAGGATGTTTCTAAATATATCACATGCTTCAGCACTAAAAACTTTGAAATAAATATACTTACAGTACAGCAAGTGTTTCTTGCCCAAGAGCTTTAATTATCCCTTGTGCAGTATTCACAGCATATGATAACAGAGGGACCAAAGTATTAGAGTAAATTTTTAGTTCTCTTCTGCAGTAACAGCAGTACTGAGCATCTGTTTTGTTGTACCAGTCCAGAAATCCCACAACTTTGGACTCATGCCTCTCCTAGCATTCCTCGAAAGAGCTGACCCTCTAAAACAAATGTGCTGTGACAGAGCGGTGCTCCAGGGCAGGAGCAAGGGCTTGGGCAGTGGCTGAGACATGCCCCAGCTCTGCCCAAGACTCTGAAGAAGGTGACATCATGGCTGATGAGACCTTGAGGCTGTAAAACCATCTAGCTAAATCAGAGGATTAGTGTCATTAATTTTAATTTAATCCTGGTTTCTTTTAAATGGCCATGTATAGAAGCACAAATTCCTATCCTCAAACCAACACCTTCTCACTGTGAATTGAAAGTAAACCTGTTTTTCTTTGCTGTAANCTTGATTTTATCTTCAAGTTCTTTTCTAATCCTTAAGATGTCCTACAGTTATACTTATAGAAGCATAATTTCAAATTGCACTTCAAGTAATGTTTTTTTAAAATTATTTAAAAAATTTATAAGAGTTCCACTTTGATAGCAATTGAACTTTTCAACAATTAAGCTGTTCTGTTGGAAGATTTCCCTGTCAAAGTACAATACGTTCTCATTGGCCNATTTTTTTTTCATACGGAACATAATTTCAGTGTTTCTTTGCACATCCACATCTGCCTTGAATGTGTCACCTATTGCTTCATTCTCTATGGTTTTGTAGTCTAAAGCCTTTTCTTTTCGGAGGAGATAGAGGATGTTTCTAAATATATCACATGCTTCAGCACTAAAAACTTTGAAATAAATATACTTACAGTACAGCAAGTGTTTCTTGCCCAAGAGCTTTAATTATCCCTTGTGCAGTATTCACAGCATATGATAACAGAGGGACCAAAGTATTAGAGTAAATTTTTAGTTCTCTTCTGCAGTAACAGCAGTACTGAGCATCTGTTTTGTTGTACCAGTCCAGAAATCCCACAGCTTTGGACTCATGCCTCTCCTAGCATTCCTCGAAAGAGCTGACCCTCTAAAACAAATGTGCTGTGACAGAGCGGTGCTCCAGGGCAGGAGCAAGGGCTTGGGCAGTGGCTGAGACATGCCCCAGCTCTGCCCAAGACTCTGAAGAAGGTGACATCATGGCTGATGAGACCTTGAGGCTGTAAAACCATCTAGCTAAATCAGAGGATTAGTGTCATTAATTTTAATTTAATCCTGGTTTCTTTTAAATGGCCATGTATAGAAGCACAAATTCCTATCCTCAAACCAACACCTTCTCACTGTGAATTGAAAGTAAACCTGTTTTTCTTTGCTGTAAAAGTTAATCACAATGCCAACAGCTGAAGAGTGCTACAGGTTAGTAAACAATTCCCAAAGTCCCACTACTCTGAGTTAGTTTGTTGCTCTTTGAGATAGTGAAACTAATAAAACAACTTATTTGTATACGCGTTGTTTATCCAAACCAGCATTCTTTCTTTACAGGAGCTTAGCAAAACAAACAAGCTACTGGTTGGATTTACAAAATGGATGAATAATTTTATGACCACTAATAATAGATATAGCTGTGTAGCTTAATTTGTAGCTTAATATGAAAGATAATCAGCTTTCACACTTCTGGGGCAAACGTGATAACCTCCTTTGAAGCGCTCTGCCTCCCTCTCAGTCCTTCGAATGGGATCATTGCTGGAGGAGGGATGCAAGGCTTGAAAGAACAATGAGCTTCTCTGGCATATATTTTAAACCCTTTAGGCAACATTCATTACTTCCTGTCTAGGATTTCACAGTTCTAAGAAGTGATGGGGAGGATATAGTCAGTCTTATAAGAGGTTAAAATAGAAGATATAATCAAAAATCAAAAATCAAAAATGATATGGGTGTTAAAAAAAATAACATTTCCAAAGATCTTGTAGGTATGGCTCAAAGAAACTGCTGTCTCCAAAACACTGGCAGTGAGCAACAAACCCATCCTAGTTTGGGATGAAATGGGAATGAGTGACAGGCAGGCAGTTCATGAATGTAATTTCAACCAATATCTGTTTTTCTGATAGATTTCCTTGTGTCACTGGGAAGTCTTCTACATCTTTCACAAATTAAGAATTTTTAACAATTTCAATTTAATCTTCCTGCTAATGAGACTGGCATGAGAAAGCCTTTGAAATTTTTTCAGTAATTCAGCAATGTTTACAGCAGATGACTTCCTTTTTGAAGATATGACATATTTTTAGTAGGTTAGTATCGAGTTCTTACAAAACTTCAGTAAAGATGTTTTAGTTCTAAATCTAAATTAAAATCCTCTGATAGCAAATCTGATCTGATCTTCTTGGATCAATTGCTTCAAATTGGATTATTGTACTGAGCAAGTGATCCTAATGCAGCATATCAGAATTGATTTGCTCTACAAGAGTTTATCTCACTTTAATTAGATAAAGAGAAATATGTTATCACTTCAGACTTTTACTGATTTTGATATATAATGGTTTTTGATCTATAATGATGTTTTATGCAAAACTGCATCTGGTGGTTTACTGAAATGAATTACTATTACCTACTGCATTATGACAAATGGCACATAGATTCTGATTCTATGATACTCAGAAAAAAATTACATAATAAAAAATCCTATTTATACTTTATGTGTACATTGGCTAGATACAAATTATTACTGCACACCTGCTGTGTGCATAATTTTGGGAACTCTGGAGATCAAATTTTTGAAATATGCCATAGATATCTTTAAATGACTTCTTTTATGAAATAGTTTGTCTAAAATAAATATTCTACCTAAATTTCTGTGGTTTGTTGTGTTTGTTTTCCCCTCCTTCTGCCCCCGGATGTATATTAGAGAAAATAAGATGTTCAGGAGACTCCTAAAATGTTAGATTTCTGAATGAAACTCTTTCTTACTCCCCAAAAGCCAAGTGAGCAACTTGAAGATGCTTCTAGGCAGCTGTATATTACTAACTTCTGCTTATATGACAGATTGAAGAATCTGCCTTTGGCAACATTTCCTCCCTCAGATTTTCACAAGGGTGAAATGCTCTTGAAGAGGATTTGACTGTTCTCTTCACCCTCTTTTTAGTTCTCAAAGACTAAAAATACTAGATCCTTCATGGGGATTCTCAATTTTTTTTCGCATTTCTATCATACTCCCTTCACCATTTTTTTTCCTTTTTTTCTTTTTCTTTGGTCTGGTTGTTTGAATTTGATGTTTATATAATTATGGGATATTTTCAAGCTAGTTATTCTGATAACTTTGCTGTTAACATTTTGCAAAAAAAACCCTTCACACTTTTTCCTCTAGACCAAACAAATGTGAAACACTTGAATATGTTGTAAGTGTATAGGAATGTTTTTAACAGGATGTTTCAGGTTTTACTCCAGTACTATAAACACGAGTTTTGTAGACCCCAAAGTTTCAAAAATGTCTTTTAAAGGGTTCAGAAGAATATTTCTAATCTTGCAGCTTGCAGCATGGCTGTACTACCATGGTCAACCCAAGTATATTGTACACATCTCAAATCTTTTTTTCCTGCAGCAGAAGTTGTCTTTAAAAATCACTCATTGATGTTAATTAACCACATTGTCTTCCTTTGAAGAATGTTCAGGAGCCCTGAGCATGTAAGAAAAGCTCCTGAACTGCAGTCTGACATTGTGCAATATATCTAATTGTCCACCTCCCTCCCACCATTTAGTTCCTTACCTGTGAAGATGCTGCAGCTGCTGTTGGTTTTGCTGGTAATCTTGTAGCTGTGACTTATCTTCCTGCGATTTCATTGATTTTCTGAACGTTAAGAGCCATGGAACTTCTTTTTTACATAAAGCTGATAGCTGTTCCCACATACCTCTTGCCAGTTGATTAATGTAGTAGTTCTGGCACTGAGTTTAATACTTCAATTTGAACATACAGTTGCTTTTGGTATAATACACTTTTGGGAAACAAAATCTAAAGTAAAATCCAATTAATAATTTGAAGAGTGGGAAATTTTTTTTTTCAAGCAATTTTCATAATAATTTTTTAGCACATGTCCAATGATAAACATGTATAAGTTGCAGGTCCTATGCAAGTGGAAAAGTTTTTTAGATAAATGGTTCATTAATACCTACTTGCCTACTTGAGAAGAATGGCACTGATATGCTCAACAGATTGCTACAGGGTCATGATATTAATTCTAATAAAATCTCTCTGAAATACAAACGATAGTGTATTTTTCCAAGAAAAGTTTGTGTAAGATTTTTCTCTGTAGTGCTTCAAACTTGTAAAATGTTGGTGTGATGCTGATGCCATACACATTAAGCATATTAAAAGGACTGGGGAGGAATAGATGCGAAAGATATATAGAAAAGTGATAAAATAACTGCATAAGAACTTATAAAGTTTAGGTGTAGATTGAGTAGTTCACGCATTAAAAAATGATATTTTGCCAGAATTTTCCTTTCTTAAAGGTGTAAAAGAGGTGTATTTATTATAAGACAACTCGATACAGTCTGGCTTTTCATCCAGGAATTAGTAAAGTGACACAATGAAGCCTGTGCTTCTCATTAGTTTTGTTGTATACCACCGGGAAAACATGTACTTTCCTGTAGTCTAGATTACTTTTGTTTTAAATGGAAAAGTAAGCAGATGGAGAGCAAAGGAAAGACAGAAAACTCCCATGAAGATGAAATGCCAGGTGTCAATCTCTAATTTTCTCCATTTTGAAATCTCTTGCTGCTGGTAGATTTCAGTTCTTTTAAAATATAAGTAGCAGAGAAGAGGATGAGAGCCCTTTTCTGACGAAGTATTTCTGTATTCCCTCTGCTCCAAGAACTGCATCTCTTTCCTGTCTTGGACAAACTTTGTATTTTTGAGTTCACAGTAATGATGAAGAGCTAATATTACGTATTAGTCATTCAGCAGGCTGGGCAATAATTCAGAACTGGCTCTCTGAGGTTGGCACTCAGGTTATGTGTTTGCAGGCTTTGGGGACATTTCCAGATTATCTCTCAGGCTCGGGTGCTATCAAGAATAAAAACATAAGCAATTGATGGCTGTCAGGTCTTTCATCACAAGAGCTGCTGGAGGTATCCCTGGTTTCCAGGTAGTGATGGCAGTTTTGATAGGATTTTGTGAGACCTGAAGATGTAAGAGATGATATTATGAAAAAGTTGCAGATTTTCAAGAGAATATATTCTCTTTTCTTGCCTTCTGTTTCTACACTTCCTGTGAACAGTTCAGCTGCTACTACCATTTGGAAACACTATTTTTGGTTTAGTTGCATTTGTCTCAACAACTTCATCTGTAAGGTAAATATCAGCTGTTTAGGAAGGAGAAATTATACATGAATAATGAAGTTTTTTCAGCTTATAGATGGATATATGTATTTTCTACAATAACTAATACCATTATGTTTTCTGTTGCAGATAGGAAAAAATGCTAATATTTTCCTACAGACTCTTACTGAGTTATGAAACACTTTTACCACCTGTTTTAGTATTATACCCTATAGCTATTTATTACTGTATTCTCATAGTAGTTTCCTATAGAGTTATTGAAGTCTTTGTCTTTCTGTGTTCTTTTTCTTTTGTCAGACTTACAGGTAAAATCATTTTGTGCTCCTGCTTTGTCTGTACTCGTGGGATAATTTTAATCTGCAAATACAATCTTCTGGTAATACAAGTATGTTCTTATTCCCTATTTCCTTCTTTTTAAGTGTTGTTTGTTGTTTGATCTTATTCTTAATCGCTTTAAATTTACAAATGTGGTCAGTAAATGCCTGCTGTCATGTCCATGTTCTTTGCCATTTGGTGCCGTGAGGGAGTCTCTGGTCTCCAAATTTGGATGGGCTCTTGAACAAAGCAGATATTACAGAAACATCCAGCAACTGTAGCAGTTGTCCAAGCCATTTGAATGCAGTTGTGCTCCCTCTTTGCTTGCAATTATGCAGCCTTTCCACTTCTCAGCTGCTATGCTAGTTGCTACGCAATTGTCTCCAAAATGCAATAATTGTATGTATTTAACCCTGTCTCTCAGAAACCTGGCTTTCCTGGGATATAGAAAAGATGTGGAAGCTCCAGATTGCCTCCTGCCTTCATGAAAGGCTGCTCTCAGGTCCACCTGCGCTTTCTGGGTGGGGAGGACGATGTGAGAGAAGAGGGACAGGGGCAAGCACAAGGCTTGCCCAGGCGCTGCCAGTGCCAGCTGCTCACCTGCACACCTAGGCAGAGCAGAGAGCCCATCACTGCTCTGCATCTGCCTGATAAATCAAGCACCTGGTGTAAATCCAGTGTCTGCCACTGTCTGTATTACCTTTTCTGGAAAAGCAAATGGATTAAAATGCTACAGAAATGACTTCTAGTAATATTTTTCTCTTAGTACTCATAAAGCACCAACAAAATATATAAAGTATGGATTGTTTTTTTTTAATTGAAATGCACATATTGTGAGTGTTTGGGAAAATTAATTTATTTTTAAAGAGAAGGTCTCCTTGAAGAAAAAGGATCATTTTCTTCATGTAACACTGTGCTTCATCTTGTATTTGAAGTAAATCATCTGTGGGGGGAAAGTAAAGGAAAGATAGCTTTAAGTTTCTTTCATGTCATGGTATTTATAGTCTGCTGGGATATTTCACTTAAATTCACTCTCTAGGAACCAAGCTGGCACTGAGAAATCGAATGAGTGTCTCAGTTTTATTTGCTGTTCTCTACAGACATATCTCAGACCTTTGCAATGTTGGGAAAGTGAACTGGAAGTAACTTTTAGTTGTCAGACCTATGCAATGCTTGAATCTACCATCTTTTATTCAAAATCTCACAAAATTTCTTTTGATTTGACGTAAATACATGGACACCAGATTTCAAGTGTGTGGCTTCCTTCAATTATTTGCAAATGCAATGAACTTTGCAGTATTAATTATCTGTCAAGGTAATAGGCAGAAAGCAGGATCATTCTGCATAAAGTTTCTTAAATACCTTGTTTAGGCTATGTTTTCTTGAGTGTATAAATTATAAAAATTAAATAAAAGTATCTATTAAAGAATTTTTAAATCTATCCATTCTGGCAGCTCTTTCTACAATTTTCTTACATTCCCAAAATGAGAAAGGAAATAATTAAAGATGGATGTAATAGAATTTTTAATGTAGAAAGATTTTAATGTCTCAATTTTTTAATTTCTGGTAATTACTGTTTCCTAAATTTTTTCCAGTAAAATAATAATATTACCTGCTTTAACTGAAATATCTTTTATTTCTGTCCAGAAGAATAGTGTTCTAGTATCATTTTTGGACAATACCTGTCAATACAGGAACCCAATTAGTGGATAAGAAATAAGGAAATTATTTGTTCCTTTGTCATGATTAAAATAACAATTTTTAAAGCTGTTTTGAGGAATGACTTTTTTACATTCTCTATTGTGACAATATTGACAATTTATTAGAACTTTCTGTACCTCAATTTTTTATAATTATTATCTACATTAATCTCTATTATATTCACTTCCTTATACCTGTTCTATGTTTTCAGCTTGAGCCTAGCCTGGAAATTGCCATATTGCTGTGTAAAATTAAGAATTTCCTTTCACTTGTTTCCATTCTTGGAATACCATAAATATCCTAGTCCTAGTCTATCCATCTTGATCCCTGAGCAATAAAAAACAGCTTAGTTAGACATTCCTAACCTTATCCAAATATTTTCTTAACAGACTCTCCCACTTTATCACTTACTGTTTACAATGAGAGCTATAACTCTTTCCTCACATGATTTAGGCCCCAATTTTTCAAGCCTGTGAGTCTTACATTAGACATATTGGTCTATGTGCCCAAGAGCAGTTGTTTAAATATTGAGCCTCAGCCCAAATGTCTAAACATAGGCAGCTGCGTTTTAATGTTAAGTTCAGAAATTGCACTACTGGGAACTTGTCCTCGTAGGTCATTCAAAAGTCAGTAGTTATTAGTGGGCTGTGCTAGCATTATGTATGCACCATATTTGTCTTAGCAATGAGGGTGGATTGGAGTTTCAAAATTTCACCTGCAAATTTGTTTTTGTGTAGTTTAATTCATGTTTAATGAATCTAATAGACTGTATAATGATGAGAAAATGTCTGCATGTCTGGAAAATAGACATTGGTTTACTAAATCATCTTGCAGCAGAGCTTTCAATATTTGAATGATTTATGATTGTCTGCAACATGTGCACTGCTTTTGAAATGGAAGACACCAAGACAAGAGAGAACGAAAGAAACAAAATGTAAAGTTAAGTTTCTCACAAGTGGATTCATGTAAGCAACTTTTAGGAGAGATCTTAATTATGAGTGTGTCTGCCACCTCCTACTATTTTATTCAGTGCAGAATTGCATTTTTTTTTAATCCTCAAGGGAGTTAACATCTTCATTTTCCCAATGATAGAAACAACAACATTATTTGTACATTTTATGACACTGCAGCCTTTCCATCTGTCCTGGGTGTCACTGTCTATATTTGTGCACCATCACATAATTTTAGGAGCTAAAATCCCTCTTTTCCCTTCATTATGCATGTGGCATACAATGCAATTTACTACGTAACAGATGTCATAGCTACGTACCCAGGCTCATGTCATGATTCATTCATTTGAAGACAATCTGTTGCTGCAAAGTAGAGCTTTTCAAAATCTAGGCAAAATTTTGTATTTGCCTGAGCACTCCAGATTTTATGCTGTGTTGTGCTAAACTGGGTAGGCTACAACATCAGGTATAAAGAGACTTGTGCTAGGGCCTAGAACCCAGACTGGGGATTTGACATTTGAGTATTCACCTACCTCTTTGGTTTTTTAACTTCTTCACCTTAAAAGAATTTCTAAGTTGCAATGCTTTTCTTTAAAATTTTGTCTTGATTCAAAACTTCCACAGACTTCTATAAAAATAAAGAACACAGCCCAAAATTCATCAGCGCAGTTGTTGGAAGAACTTCAGGATCTTAAAAAATTAGACTTTCATGTCTAGACACATTTGGTGGAACATTATTATACTGCCTTTCTAAATCTAGAAAAATTCGTATTAGGCAGTGTTTTACATTACATTGACACTAAGCATGTTTTAGGGGGAAAGTGCAGACAGTCATAAGTTGGACCAATGTTATATCAATGACAGTTTATCTGAATATGAGGAGATACATTTACAAATGAGGTAACCCAAATAATAATTATCATTAGAAATGTGATAGTTATATGACTACAGCAAGATTTTAAGGCTTTCTTCTGAGCACTGCATATTTATACAGTAAGCATCCAGAACTTCTGATGGATGCTCAGAATTTATGCTGATTGGAACTTAAATGTATGCAACAAAAACACCAGTTTAATCTCACTTTTTGTTGTTCTGTTTTGTTTGTTTATATTAGTAAGAGCAAAATTATTTTTGTGCAGAAGGTTAATAGAAAGTTGTATCTCGTGTAGGCATCTCCAAACGGGATTATTCACCAGACTCTAATGTCTTTGCTGAGTGTCTGAAAAAAGTAGTTGTCTAGCTCAAGTGCCTAGACAACTTGAGTGAAAAATTTTTGGAAAAGCTTTTTTAAAAATTAGTTTTATCCTGATATTCAAGAAGCTCCATCCAGCAGCTGAAATGAATAGAAGTCCAGAAGAGAATAGAAGAGAAGTTTGCTCTTTCAACACTGCCCTTGTTCTAGTGAGGGGCAATGCAAAAACCCTAGCAGGAGATTTTCTCACTTGGAGTAGTTTGAAATCCCCTCCGAGAACACAGAAATTGATTTTCCATCTGCGTTTGAAGATGCCTGATGGGAGATATTTTGCTTATCATTGTGTTGTCTACTGCCTTCTTCAAGCACCTCTAATGATAGTTTGTAGTGCTCACCAATTCATAGATTGAGGGAGAATGGGTCCAAGTTGTAAAAAAATCTCATGTATCAGATATGTCTCTGGTTATATAGACTTTATTAGTATAAATAAAAAATTTCAGTAGTCTTCTCCAGAAAACAGCTGGAATGGTGCTCAATGTAGAATTTTCACACTGTGTACAGAGCGTTATCTAGAAAGACTTTTTATATCACTATTACTGGTCCACTGAACTTCTAAATACTTTATGAAAAATTACTATCCTGTTTCATTACAATAGTTTTGATGCTGTGTTCAAGACAGATTAGGAGGATACCTTGAGGGCCTAGTTTTTTTCAGCATTTGTATTACAATGTTTCCAAATAAGTTCTTGATGTGCTCACTCCATGATTTTCTATTTTTCTTTATCTGTACTTAAGGTAAAAGATGTCCAGGGAATGTGACAATAATGAAAGTCTGCTGATAACAGAGGAGGAAAAAAATTATCTCTTCTCACCTTTTCCATTGAAGCTGTAGCGGAAATTTTAAGCACAGATGATAAAGAAATGAATTTCAGCTTTGTGGGAAACTGTGGCCTGCTGGTGTTGCACGTGACTCTGCATCGGAAGGCAACTTGGAAATGGAGAATTTCCCAGTAGTACAGGACAATTTCCTTTAGAAACAGGATGTAAATGATGAGTGCATGGGTCTGGAACCCATGGTAGCAGGCTGGTGAGACAGACAGAGGGGCAGGGAGCTGGGAGTGAGCAGCCCTGCACTGCCAGCTCACCTGATGTGTATATGAAAACGTCATGGAAGCAGGGGTTTTCAATTCCATAAAATTGGTTAGATTTTTCTTCTNTCTATTTGTGATGTTCTTGAAAGAAGCTAGATAACCAAAATGTGCTTAGGATTTAAGTGAGTTCAGCAAACAGCATGAACAAAATTTGGAAGACTTTTGTAACTGCAATTCAGCTCTAAATTCTTGCGAACTAACCTGGACTGCAGTTTAACTAGAACAGTTTTGAAAAGTGGTTCACATGTTGGGGTTGGTTTCTTCATAAAGGTGACTTTTGGTGGAAGAAAACATGCTCTTTTGCTTGAAAAGAAATGTACATAAGAAGATATTCTAGCTCAGAAACAAGATGAAAATATTATTGAAATGATCTAAAAACGATCTATTGTTGCTTTGGTTTAGGTTTAATTTCTTTTGTTAATGGAAAACTACTTTTTTTGGTATAAAAAAAGGATCTCTTTGGATCTCTGTT
>VYZS01040011.1:0-31210 GCA_013400695.1 Neodrepanis coruscans | reverse complement strand
TGAAGAGAGAATGAATCGATTCAATGTAGCTGAACATGACATCCATGGGTAACACTGCAGCTCTTCATCACTCCAGGCCTCAGACTTGGATGCCCGTCTAAAGTTGGTGTCAATTCAATTAAAACAAACAAGAAAAGGCATCTTTTCAACTGTAGCAATCACTGAGCAATGTTCTAAGGCCTGTGTAATGTGAGAGGTCAGACTAGGTAATCACAATGATCTTTTCTGGTCTTAAGCATAAAGAAAAAGCCCTGTCTTTGTTTCTTTAATGCCTCTGGCAGCTGCTGCCATCCTGGACTCTATTTTTGGACTTTGTTTGGCTTTTGCCTCCAGATTGCACAAGACCTCAGAGACTGGAGCAGGTCTCACATCATACATAAC
Organism: Neodrepanis coruscans; assembly: GCA_013400695.1. Taxonomy (NCBI): domain Eukaryota; kingdom Metazoa; phylum Chordata; class Aves; order Passeriformes; family Philepittidae; genus Neodrepanis; species Neodrepanis coruscans. The sequence goes on along the minus strand of VYZS01040011.1, from coordinate 30,829 downwards.
CCACTATCACACCTCACAACTTAAAGATACAGGGTTGTTCACACCATTCCAAGGACTCAAAAATAGCAACTCCAAGAAGCAGTAAAAGGACCCCATAATAGGAATTATTCTCCTCTGCCTGCAGGGTAATAAAAGATAACAAACTATTCCCATTTGTGACACATGAGGAGCTGTTCATCAGACCACACTGATAAAGATGTTCCGTCTGTTCCCTCCTCATCTACTGTAGGAATAAGGCATCCACAGGTAAAATGGGATCTCTTTTGATCTCTTTTATCATGTCCAGTCATTCAGTGCAGGCTTTATAATTCAAATAATGGTCCAGTTGCAGTGGAAAGTACGCAGTGTATATATCAGTATAAAATCTCAGTACTTCTCTTTTTCTTTTCTAGGTTGTGAAAAACAAGCTGTCAAAAAAACCAAAACATTTGGGAAACACCCTAAGACCATAATTGTCTAGTCTGATATGATTTGCTGTATTTAAGACACACTTATCACTTATGTCTTACTGAAAGCCATACCTGGCATAGTTTTTCCCAGCATGGAAGACTGTTTGTTCTGAATTCAGTACACAATCATAGACTCATAGAATGCCCTGAGTGGGAAGGCACCCACAAAGATGATCAAGTCCAACTCCTGATAAGCCTTTGGAAGGAGGAACCCCTTTCTAGTTGCTCATTATCCACATGTAACTGATCTGCAGGACCCAAACCATTGATGGATGAGTTCCAGACCTTTCCCCAACCTTCCCACAGAAGAACAAAAGCAATACCAACTGGAAAACTCCACAAAACTTCATTAACCTTCACAGCCATCCTTCCCCTTACACATCCACATTGGTCCTACTGCACAAGCCAAACCACTTTTCCACAAGCTCTGTTTAAAGTTGGTTTTAGCTGACACCTCACAACATGTAGTGCTAACTCTGAACCTGGTTTGAATGTTCTGGCAGAAGTCACCCTTAAAAGCTTTACAACAAATGCCATGTGATATTTCTCTATCATCTTCACCAGCTTCAGGTGTCGGTCCCTGTTGAAACAAACACAACTAGTTTTGTATAACAGCAACACAACACCTCACAGACATGATACAGATAAAATTCCAGCCTGGGATGTCCAAAAGGCACCTTGAAAAGGTGCTGGGGTGGCAATGAGAACTGAAAGGTGCACACACACCTCACCCATCCTAGACTGTGAGCTCACTCCACAGGTGATTTCAGCCAAGTGATGCTGTACCCAGCAATGACCACAAAGCCATGTCCTCTTACAGGCCTCATCTGTAACACAAAATGGACTGTAATTCTTGCACTGGCAGCAAATACAGCATTCTGTCACTGTCAGTAGGTATAAGGCACTCTAACTTGAAGCAATCAAAATGATCCGAGTAGTCTCAAAATCCAAGGGCAAAGCTGTTTCCTTCATTACCTCCTGGTAGAAACACTGGATTTTGTAACATCAAATAGAGAAGTGCCAGACTGTCTGTGAAAGGAGAGGTGAGAAACAGGAACTCCCACTGCTGCAGAGAGCCCAGTGCTGCCACTCCAGATGGGCACAGCCTGCCCTGACAGCCTGCCTGCCCCTCCTGGCTCTGCTCCAGCCAGGCTGGGATCTGGCTGTGGGCACAGGCACCCAGAGCAGCCCTGTCCCGCCAGCACAAGGAGGCTGAAGGACACCTCACCTTGGTCAGCTTTGCTGCCACACAGCCCTCACCTCAGCCACAAGCACCACCTTCCCTGGCTGCTTTGGAAGCCACTTCTGTCCCACTATTGTAAGTGAGGGTGTCTGAAGGCTCCAGCTGTAGCAGGAGAGCACAGTGGGAAGAAGCAGGACCAAGGACCCCTGAGGGGCTTCATACACTCATTAGGGTCTGGTTCTGTGACTGCGTTTTGGTGGTGACACAGGACTGTGTCCAAGCACCAGGGAAGTAGGGGCCTGCACTTCAGTTATCTTGAAATGGAACCTCAGCTTGACACAGCTGATCTCAGACCACGACCAGTGAGGGATCATGTGGGGGATTAGTCTACAAAGACATTTGTTTCTTGCCTGAAAATTACAGGAACAGTGTGTGACTTAAGATGAACCCGTGCAGGCAGAGGCACAAAGCTGCCTTTGTCAGCACCCAACAGGCAGCAGCAGGACAACCACACATCCCATCCTGACCTGTAGATACTGCAGCCAGAAACCACTGGTGTGCCCTCAGACCTTCCAGGTCTCACCCTTCCATGCACTTTGAACACCACAGGCACTTTCCACACTCATCCACTCATGTGCCTCCAGAATTTCCTGGCCTGTTCTGGACAGTTCCTATGCTTAGTGTACCTGTTGCCTTGATTATACACTGATGTTCACTGTCATGTTCAAGTGCATCTAAAACATTTAGAACTGACTCTCATTATACATTTTCATGAAACGTGAGTGTGACAGCTCAGAGAAATAGTGTCTTTCTGCCACCTGCTCCTCACAGGAAAGGACCAAGCTGGTGTCTGCCAGTGCCCTCCCAGCTGCTGTGTGTGGTGCAGCTGGTCCCCAGCAGGCCCTGGCAAGTAAACAGGAGTGACTTCCAGCCCTGAGCCCTGTTGGGATGCAGCTCCCACCAGGTCTGCCATTATTTGAATTTGTTACTGCTGCAGAGATAAAACATCCCAACGTTTATACCTTTTATCCAGGTTCACACCCATCATGAGACAAGGCAAAGGCTTAAAAAGAGTACAGACTTGCTCAGGTGAAGCACCTGCCCAACTGCTGACTGCAGCCTGGAGCAGAGCTAGGAACAAACCCCAGGCACAAAGGCTTGGAGACACAGAAAGCCTAGACAGGCTTTCTGGCAAGAGGAGGGTTGGATGGTAGATCCCTGTGTGCAGTGGGTGCTTTGTACCAAGGAACAATCAGATTCCCCATTCCCACACCACAGGAACCTCCACCAGGCAGCCTTCCATGTCCCAGCAGCCCAGAACAACTCTGGGTGACTTAGCAGCTCTCCAAGACCAAGGAAACCTATTTTCTATTCATCAGGCCAAAAAAAATGATTTCATAGATTTGCTTAAGACCAGAAAGAATCATCATTAACCTTTCCAGTAGCCCTTGTACACACAGGCAGATCCGTTTTTCCTTTGGAGGTGGTTCTTGAAATACCTCATTGCCAGTAATATTAAAGAAACCCCAATTTTTTTAAATAACTGAAGGATTTGCTGCTGGGAACAGTGACAGATCACAAAGAGGGGCTTGGCACAGTGGCATCCCAGGGGATCAAAGCAGGCAGCCTACCGTCGTGATATATCGGGAATGGAACTCGGGGGCATCCTTCAGGAACGTCAGGCCTGGATGTGTTTCCACCACATCCTGCAAGATAAAAGGAAAGGAAATGAAATAGATTTTCTTCTCCTTTTAATCTTTAGAAGTTACTTGGTTTACAAACCAATACTTATGGTTACTCTTGAAACTGTACTTGCAGCATTAACAATAAAACTGAGATTACATCTTTTAAACTCAAAGTGAACCTTCTAGAATTATAGGTATAACACATTTTCTGGGCAATACGCACCTGTTGGGCCATTTTGATTTACTTAAGGACAGAAAAACAAAGGAAGAGAGTTAGTGAGTAGATGAAAACTCATTTTCATTGAATGAGACAAAAATCAGTTAGTTGACCATGCAAATATCTCCTCTCCAAGATCTCTTTTTCCCTCCATTCATTGAAGATATCAGCATTTGTTAGAGCAAGGTCTCAGAAACAAACATTCCTTGAGAAAATCCCATTTTATGTGCTCCACAACAATGAAAGCTCCGTGAGCCTCAGAATGCTTATGGATATTAGTGCTTTTCCAAAATTCACTGCAACTACCTGTGGAGAGGCCTCTTTCTAAAAATCAGCTTTTTGTAAATGAAACACTGAATCAGTGAAACAGTGAATCAGTTCAGATCCTGTATGAATCAGTCTGTGTAACTTCTACATGTCTGATTCCTCTACCTTTGAAAAGTGTTCCAAGTTCTGCTTTGCCTATTCCATGCCATGGTGCCCTCAGGGGTGTGATGTGACCAGATGTGGGGCAGTCTGGTATCTAATAGGATGGGATAATTGGGTGTAACTATGCTTGTCTCTGCCTGCAACAGGACTGGACATGCCTTGGATTGCACCAGGAGCTAAAAAGCAGAGCTGCAATCAGTCAGGAAAGGCAGAGTGCCCAGTGGGAGAGAGGTGAAGAGGAACATGGCACAATTTACCCATTTGCAGCCCCAGTTTTGTCTGAGAAACATCCAGTGCAGATAAAGAATCTTTCCCCAAAGCAGCATCTCCACAGAGGTTTTGCCTAGAGGGCAACACAGTGTGAGAAATGTGGGGGTATGTGGAAAAGATCAGAAAAAATAGCAACAGATGATCAGAGGAGCAGATGGACCTGATTTCTAGAGAAACTATAAAGAAGCCCTAAAGCTATCCAGAGTCTGTCTAAATGGCCACAGATAATTAAAACATGATACTGTTAAAAATACCACAAGTGAATAAAAGAAAGGAATTAAATCAGGATGCACTGATTTAGCCTGAACATCAGAAAAAAAATAAGCAACAAGACCTGTTCACCAGCAAGTTTAGAGGTGTATACAGAACAATTGGAACTGCAGGAATTTTGCCAAGATTTCTAGATGATACTGTATCTGGTAGCTTTGCTAAGGAAATTCAATTCTAACTGTATTGCCAAGCAACTTTTACAACTTTTCTAATATGCTTTTATGCTGTGTTTGAGTATGAACAGCACCAGGTGTTTTTTCCCATCATACCCACACAGAGCAGTGGGGCAGATTTCAGCCTGGTTACCAGGCTCTGCTAAATATGAATCCTGACAAGAGACAAGAAACTACACAAACCTTTGACAAATCTTTAGCAAGATTTGCAGCTGGTTGGCACTTAAACAGAACAGCCCACTTGAAATACTTCTTTCTTTTTCACTCCAAAATAAACCCCACCCAGGCACTGTTCAAACCAAAGCTCTGCTTGTCCTTGGTGAACATTTGAAGATGAAAATCAGCAAGTTGCACAATGAACACGGCTGTGTCCCCACCCCTTCCCTGCTGGGCCGTACCTGGAGCAGTGGGATGAAGTCCTCCTGCTGTAGGAAGTCACAGCCAGGCTTTGCCAGCAGGGATGTGAACCTGGAAGCATCATCGTGGCAGTTCCGCAGGACTCTACGAGAGAGGTGAGAGGTTACCCCAACCACTGGCACCTCAGCCACAAAGCACAGAGGGATTAATTGCCTTTCCACACCTCAGTCAATACACCTACACTCTGAATTATGCAAAAGTTGACCTCAGACTACCAGCACTTCCCTTCAATATCTTTCAGCGGCACCCAGGTACCCAGTGGAGAGTTTTTCCATGTTTACACTGCTGTGGTAAAGCAGGTTTCTTACTTTGATTTCACAGCTGCTTAGTAAGTAACCTGACTTTTCCAAATGCTGCACTCACTGATCCCATTTGAAGCCAGCAGGACCAGCCTGCTGGGATGCCACAGGACACACTCTCCAATGCAACGCATTGCTACAGTTCATTATTTGGGGATATTGCCAAACTACAGGGACTGAATATTCACCCAGAAAAATCACTCTCAGAAGGAGAGAAAACACTCCTTGTTAATTATGGCCCAACTGGCTGTTGAGCACTGGAACCATGAAGAACAGCCCAGTGAAAGCATCAGCAGCACTCAGGATTTAGAGCAGCCTGTAAGCTCATTCCTTAGGTTGACAGTTTGCCTCTGACACCCCAAGTCTTGTCTCTGCTTTCTTCTAGCACAAAATACTACACTGGTCACAGCTACTTAATTCACTCCAAACAGAAAAACTCATGAAAAGAGAAACTCCATGACATTTACCAAATACTAGCAGAGAACATTTGGATGTATCAAACACTAAGTTGTTCACATAATATAAGGTAAACGATACATTACACAGAAAATTACCCTGTTTTCTTTAATGCCTGTGAAAATACAAATGCACTGCTGATTATTTACTGTGAATGATTATTCACCACCTTCCTCCCCTGAAAGTGTATGAACACAGCACTGTGGTTCTCCTGCAGAGATCACACTGTAACTTGTTTCCTGCTAATTCTGGAAAATGCTAATTTTGGCCTCCTCACTCTATGAAAAGCAGACTTTACCAAAAAAAGGGTTCTTTTAAATAAGCAAAAAAAAGATTAGATTTAGCAATCCTGTTGGTTTCATATTCATATCATGGTAACTGTCATTTAACAGATACATTCTGCATCAGCTGCAGACAAAAATGTGCTAATGTTTTAGCTTAAAAAAATCTGGCACATAAAGACAAAGCCATGTTTCAGCCACAAACTCAAAGATCTGACATCAAGAAGTATTTTATATTCAGAAATTCCCTTAGACTTGATGAGATCAGTGAGCATGGAGCATTTTGGAAAGTCAGGTAACCTACTGAGGTGCTTGAAAAGGGGCTTCAGCAACTGAAGATGCCTGTTGTGAAGTTACACCTGTGTTCACACAGCTGCAGTCTGACTGTACCAGGAACATTTCTTCTGTCTCCCATGTTTCCAGCAAAGATTTTGTAACTGTCAAGTCTAAAAAGAGCAATTAAAGTGAGAAAGGCACAGAAAGCTTGGCTTGGAAATGAGGTGGTTAAAAGGGGCATGACCACAGTCTGCAAGCATCTGAAGGATGTGAAAATCAGAGGAGTGAAAAAATCTGGTATCATACACAAGGGATTAATTAGGAGTAATTGGAGGAAACTATATCATCTCTGTCAAGACAGACTTAGTGATCACAGCCATCCCTAACATTTTTGCAATTTTGCCAGGGTAACTAGAAGCTGTTTTGACAACATCATCACAGGAAATACTCTGGGAATTCAGGGTCAAAGGCTACTTCAAGAATCCAAAGAGCACCCATTAAGTGAAAAATCAGAACCCTGCAGAGGAGATGGAGACATTCAGGTGTTTCACAAAGCAGACTGAAGTCTGAATTGCCCTGGAGAGAAAAAGATTAGGCAAGAGAGCAAGTCTGTTCCATGTCATACCTCCATTCCATGCACATCCAGAGCTCTCCACTTCAGAGAGCAGCCCTGACAGTGGGATGTGAGAGGGACTGTCAAATCCCACAGATTTTTGTGCTTGAGGAAGGTGGTAACTATTAAAACTCCCATAGTATCCACTTGTATGATGATACTTTATTTTCTATCCCTCCTTCCTGTCCTGTAACACTATCATCCACCTCCTGTCCCAATTCCCAAATAGCCCTCACTTAGTGCTCCAGTGCAGCAGCAATGAGGCCCCTGATAAATATATCCCAAACCCACTGACATCTATCAGCTATCTCAGAATAGCTGACAGATTTCTGGGGAGTGTGTTAATATATTGTATACACCAACCAAACCAAAGCAACTTATCATCTATACAATTGCTTTCAGGTTTGTTGATGCCATATGGAAACAAGTGTTCAGAGAGTTTTGGGGCAAAAAAACTTAAGCTGATGGAGATTTTAAGCCATTTAAAGGAGAGACAATGATTTGAACAGTCTGGTGGAAAAGAAGTAAGGAATAAAAAACGACTTTTATGGCAGGCTGATCTATTTTTCCAGGAAGAGAATTTGGCATTGCTATACTCACTTTCTCCACATGGATACAAAGGAGTGCACAGATACCCCTCCTGTCCTCTCTCCTCCTGAAGCACTGAACAGAGGTGCCTTCCAGTAGAGTGGGCAACCACAGACCTGTAATGGAACACCAGAACGAGGAACAATACAAAAGCAGTCCCAAGAGGAACCTGCTTGTTCACACACCAAATTCACCACTGAGACCTGACAGGAGGGAAATAAAGTGGCAGTGGCTTCCAGACTAACCTGTGTGCCATTTACTGCTTGCCAAGGTTGAGAAGTCACCAATAACTTTCTGCTTTGTCATGTGCTTTTTTTAAGTGACTGAGAAACATGTCTTGTCAGTCTGGGAGGAGGATCAGAGACCAGCAAGCTTTTAGCTCTGCCTTTGAGCTGTACAGCAAAACTCCCTATGGAGCGCAGTGGAGAGAGACAGGCAATTCCTTCCCTCCACACCACTCCCCCCAGAAAGGGTGACCCATTCTCTGCATGGGCTGACTTCTCACTGGCAGCAAGGGAATCTCGATTCTAATTATAGACAATTCATGGTTAAATGCCCAAAGGTGATGTAATTCCCATCCCACAGTTCAACCCAGCCCATTTTCCCAGCAGTGCTAGAGCTCAGCAGGGTAACACAAATGGAAAGAGGTGGATTCCAGCAAAAGGACTCCCTGAACAGCACTTGTGACCTGGCCCCTACAGAGGCAACCAGGGAAAGCTCAGGCATTGTGGACTCTCCAGGGCCTCAGCAAAGCCAGCTTAGAAATGGTGCCAAACATTCAGCTGCTCACACCATCAGCACCTCCTCTTTACCACAAAGATCTTTCCAGCCACCATCCCAACTCCCAACAAGGTATGAGAATATTCACAAAACACTGACCTTGCAGGGAGTGCAGCTGGTTCACGCCAGGCACAGCTAAGAAGGATATCACAGCAAAGGGAAGGAGGAATATTTTGAAGAAGCAGTTAAGGCATCATTTCTGCCTTCCCCACAAAGCCTCTTTCACCTCTTCTATTAAGCAGGACTATCCTGCAAGTCCATTCTCAGACTGCATGTTCCTTTGGGAACCTCAATCAGCCCAAGAACTGATTTTGGATTTAGGTACCTGTTCTCCTACAGGTGTTCAGCTCCTCTCAGAAAATTATGACATTCTCTTTGTGTATCTGGCTCTGGACTATTTATTATCAGTAACTCCACAGAACAGGAGCCAGCTTTACAATAGCTGCATGAAGCACATTCATGAGGAGACAGATGCAGAGACCAGAAAAGGCAGAGGTCTCTTCTATACCACTCTCCTGCTTTTTTTCCCCTGCTTTTCCCACACACAGTTTCCCCTCTTGTCATAAAATCAATTTCTAAACTTTTTTGGTTGAGCAAACAAGTTTTTCTATTTGTATTTGCAGGATGGGTTTACAAATAATGTGACTGGATTCCTCTAAAAACAAACAAAACCAACCCAGTCCCTCCTTTCAGAAAAACCTTCCCTCTTGGAAAACAAGAGCTGCTCTTGGAAAGAACATCACTGCTCAGTTTATAGTGCCAGGGATGCATCCAGGGCAAACTGAACATATGAGATGTGTCTGACAAGTGCTGCTTTTAGATCAGCAGTGCTGAAAACCGTGGTAGAAGGGAGGGAAATGGAAGGGACCATCTGCACTGTGCTCCCACACAAGTGCTGGGTGCTGTTCCCTGAAGGCAGAACTCAGAAGCAGCCTGTGACATCTGTGTCATGGATACCAGGGACAGCAGTTCCCTCTCCCATGTCCAGGGAGGTGCTTTTTCACCCAACACTGCACCAGCAGCCACAGGTCGTGCCCAGCTGAGAGGGACAACTACAAAAAGGCCCAAAAAAGGCAGCAGCTGGCACCACCTGAAGTCAGAGGCAGACAAGCCTCTGTCATCTGGGCAGAACTGTGAAGGGACAGAAAAACAAAATGCCATTTGTATTCGGTAAGAAATCTGAGAGAAGCGTTTAGTAAATCAAAGCGAGAAGGAACACACACATCTGATGTGACAAACAGCAACATGAGCTCATTTTTGCTTACTATTATCTTAATCTAAACAAAAAAACTTCAGCACAAAAGGGTAATAGTTCTTTTTATCCCTAAAGCAGATGTGAGATACTTCACTTTAGTTTTAGTCTTTCTCTCCCAAAATTTAAAAACCTGGAGAACAGAACCACAGAACTATTAAGGCTGGAAAGGACCACCAATAGTTACCTTAGCAATTTTCCCCATCTCACAGATGTTTGCCTTCTCTTCTTCAAACTCTGTAAAGGCCTCTTCAACCCTGGCAATGATTTCTTCATGATTAGTGCAGACACTGGGGAGTCCTTTGGGGAAGTAGAAACGTGGAATGTTTATGGACAAGGGGGAACTGCTGGTGGCTTTATTCACAGGCAGAAGGGTGCAAGGGCTAACTGAGGGCTTCAGGGGGGCTGGGCTTGGAGCTCCAGGCTTCTTGTCCTGCTTACTCTGAACCTGAAAATACAATGAATAACAAACACTTTTTAACAGCACAGCACAAAGAGCAGGAAAAAATAACTTGTGCTCCCAGTGATTAGGAGCAAATTAAAACCCAACAACAACTAAATTACAGCACAGGGATAAAAATGCAAGTTTTAAGTAGCCCATTAAAATTTTTTCATCATGAAACACTGAAAATTTAGGATGTGTCACACCTGCTTTTATGCTGTTCCTGTGCATTTTCTGTCTGTAGCTGTGGATTATGATTGATAACACACTCTGCAAATCAGCAGTACTACAGACAAGGACAATGCTATTTCTTCTCATGCTGGTCTCTGTGTTGTCATTTTACCTCATAAACAGAAAAGTATCAAAATCTGCTTTTTAGTGTTTCCCCTTAGAACTAGAGCACCCACCCATACAAACATCCTGCCCCAAGTATGACCCATCTTACATTGGTTACAAGGACATTTTCTATCCCTTGGAAACATAATTAATTTTGCCAAAGCACTGCTTCACAGAAAATCAAGACAAGATTTTCAAGATTGCCTTCTCAGTTTCAGGAAGCCTTTTATTCTGTGCCCAACTTAAACAGCCCAAGACCTGATTTTGTTTAAAGTTCTAAGCACTGGTAAATCAATTTTCCCAGCAGGAATTAGGAGCAGTCAGCACAGAGCCATTAGACACCCACACGATGATGTCTTTTCCTATCACTCCTCTCCTGTCTGTTATAAACATGTGGGTGATATGGTGATCCCCCCTGGATCACCTCTCAGTGGCTCTTTACTTCCAATCAGTGGCTCCTTACTTCTATCAGTGCCTTCCATCACAGGCAGAATTTGTATTTAAGTTCATTATGACATCCTAGACCTGAGAATTTTTTCAGACATGGGAGGGAATATTTTGTGACCTTTGACAAGTAGTTACAGTATAAGCAGCAGAATTCAGCTGCTGGAATGCCAAGGGATGACGAATTCCCTGCTCCCCCACGAAGATACTCTTCCTTGGGAAAAGGCAACAGGCTTTCCCATTGCACAATGGTTCCAATGCAAGAGTTATTAATGTAACAACATATGTGATAAGGCTCATAAGGCAACAGTCAAGTAAATACAGCTGCGACTTTCAGTTTGTTTATTCGAACAGTTTCCAAACAAAATGGTTTGAGGATAAAGCAGCCAAGTCTGAGTTCACTAAATGCAGAAGAATGTATATGATGAACTGACTGTACTGACCTTTTCCCCAACACATACTGAATCTCCCAGCTTACCACGGGTTTACTTTCAGGAAGGGGAAGAAGTGCATTGTAAACGCTTCCTCAGCCCTGTTTTCACCAGCAGTTTGGAATACTTTAGAACCCACCCCTCAGAGACCATGAGGAAGGCTTGTCCTCCTCTTCACTCCCCTGTTTCACTGCTCCTCCTTTCCATGAGCAGCTCTCTCCCCCCACAGCTGTCCCATTGGCACACACATGCCAGCCAAAGCACACTTTTGTTCTGTACAGAACACATTAACCTGGAGTTTGGGACTCTTGGTCTTGGGTCTCGTGTCTTGCAACACAGGAAAAGCTGGAGATCACTTTGAGCCTTCATTATTTCTGTCAGTGCAGTACTGAGAGTCTGAACAGTCCCCAGCACAGCTCCCAGCCTTTGGAGAACAAGGCTCATCACCACCATCTGTTCTCTCTCCCATCTTCCTTGACTTTTCCTACTCTCTCACACCTGTGGGGCTGATCCCGAGTGATGCTGGAGCCCCAGGTGGGCCAGCTTTGAGTCTCAAAGCATTCCTGGGGCTTGTGAGACAGGGGAAGCACCTGGACACACAGCAGGACAGTGCAGGTGAGCTGAGGTGGTGGCAGGAGTTAGGCTGGACACTCCTTTGTGGAGCACAGCTCCCTGGGTTCAGAGAAGACAACCCCTCTCCTGGCTTCCTTCTGCTCTTTGCTCAGAGGAGGAACAGAAGCAAAGCCCAGGCAGCTGGATGTGTCCGGGGAGGGAGCACAGCCCCAGGGCTGGGATGTGACCTGGAAAACTCACACACAGCCCCACCTGTGCTTTCACCACCCACCTCCCCCATCCCTGCCCTGCCCAGCCAGGACCCAACTCCAGTCAGTAGTTTTCCCTTTCTGGATCCCAGCAGAGGGGAAATCCCTGCCTGTCTCTCACAGCACCATATTCATACAAACAATGCAAAGCTGGAACAGACATCGAGGTGCCGACTGCAGCCACTTGACTTCTATAATAGGACTTGACATCAGTTTGTTGAAGGTTCACTTCTCACAACCAGGTTTATTGCTCCCGAATCCCTGCAGCCCACACATGCACTCCTGGCTGCCAGCACCACGAGGAGAAGTGACTCAAATTTAACAAAAACTTCCACAAACCAAGATGTTCTTTCAAAGGACACAGACTCTTCCCTTCAACAATATATCCCCTTCTCTTACAGTACCAGGGAATGATAGAATTGTATTTTTCTTTTCTTGGAAGGTGAAGAGACATCTCCCAAGTAGAGGAGAGCAGCACTGTGCTATTTTCCTCCTCTTCTGCACACCACAAGACCCTGATCATCCAGCAACAACACTCATCCACTCTGCCCAGGACTCCACTTCCCAAAAAGCAGAGCAATTCATCTGCCTCCAGGTACTCCTAAAGCCAGGAACCAGCAGGTACCAGCTCCAGAAACTACATAAACCTCCTGAGCCACAGCCACCACACAATGCAGGAGCTTAGAGATCTACAGGAGAAATACAGGGAGTTAATTACAACCTTTTGTGAAAAAAATTAAGAAAGTACAAGGGGGAATTTTGTGGTAATTCCTTGGAAATAAACATTTTCTTATTGAAAAAAAAAAAAAAAATTAGCCTTAGATGCTGTTTGCTTAGTGGAACATTTCTCCAACAAGGATTTTCAGAAAGGACAACTAAGAAAGGAAACTACAAATATTCTAATAAATCCTTTGGCTTTGTTGCCAATAGCAAATNTCTCTTCCCTTCCCTCCCTGAAGCCCTCTCCCATCATCCCTTCCTTCCATCCCTTTCTTAACTATTTCTAAGGATAGTAAGAACAAAGGCTCATCTGTACATGGCTCCAAAGAGCACAGAGCTATGACTCTGTTCTGGAGAGAATCTTTACTACTAGGAAACAGACTTCAGCAGCAGAAACCAAGTCCAAATACAACAAACAAAAAGGAAAACAAACTCTACCTAAGCAACTCAGCATCACAGAAGGATGTAGGTGGGAAGGGCCACAGAGCTAATTCTAAGGTGGGATCAAGTTCCTTATCCAACTGAATTTTGCAAACCCAGGCCTCCACTGACGAATGTGCTTATAGATCTTCCAGATGAGCTTCCCTTGACTGATACACTTCAGCCCACACTCCAAATGCTTCCCTCAAAGCTCCATGGAGAAAACAACCAGTGTACAACCAAACCACCCCAGATAGAAAGACACAAGTGGCTACAACCCCCCTGCAATTGCCTTGTGTCCTGCCGTGCAGGTGGCACTGCCCCAGGGGCAGGACCTCGGCTGCAGAGGCCTCGACAAACTGTTCAGACACTTCCATGGGAGAAGGTGCCAAGTTCTCCAACTGTGCACAGTCATCCCAAGCATCAGGTCAGGCTGGGAACCCACAGCCCTGCAGACAAGGATATGGAGAGGATGGTGTGCACTGGGCTGTGAGCCTGCTTTATTTGCAAATAAACTATGTCCTAGACTGCACCAGGAGGACACGAGAAGTTCTCTCCTCTGAGGCTGTCTTTGGATCACTGTGATCTGTCTGGGGCCTTTACATCAAAAGAGGATGGGGAGAGACCAGCCAGAGATGTACAGGAGCGCAATGAGAGCCAGGGCTGGGATCAGGGGGCAGGAGAGACTGAGGGGCTGGGCCTGCAGAGGGGGAGCCCAGGGACAGGATCAGCACAGGATGCAGCTCTTGGAAGTGCAGTAACTCTGTAGTGGCACATGGTATAAAAGGGGCAGCAGCCATAAACTGCAGCTTGGGAGGCTGAAACAGGAGAATCCTGAGGGCAGCACAGCCTGCAAGAGGTGACTGGAAGGGAGTGGGGGGAATCCCTACCCTTTGGGAGTTTCCAACACTTGGAGAAAGCCAGTACTGATGAAAAACACTACTCTTTCAAGTGAGATGCTGGATTAGAGAGCTCCCTCCCTCCCAGTGCTGCCCTGGGAGGCTCTCAGACCCTTCCATAAATAGTCCTGCAAAGGGGAAGGACAGGAACTGAGATGTACAGCTCTTGAGACAGGGGTTTACCCAAACCCTTCTTTCCTCCCTTGCCTTCCTGGCCAACACCTACCACAAGCCACCCCTCACTCATCCCTCTGCTCCTCTCACCACCCACTTATCCTTTCACCTCCAGCACCTTTGTGTTCTTACTGAGCTCGGCTTCCTCTCCCCTCAGGCCAACACAAGCCTCTGGGTACAGCTCCACAAAGCACAATATTCAACATCTCACTGCGGGCAAGCAGCACAACTCCCATCCTTGTCCTCCACTTCCAGGTGTACCTTGTCCCCATGAACCAGGTGCCACCTCCAGAGCTCCAGACCTCTCTGTGAACTGATTTAACCCCATGGGCAAGGCAGAAACAGACTTGGCTTTGCTGCTGGATGATGTCCTCCTGTGTTCTGAACTAAGTCAGGTCACAGAAAGGCCTGTGAAGCCCAGATGGGGGTGACACAGTGAGGAGGTGGCAAGAGGGAACAGGTACTGGGAGAAAGCAGAGGGAGACATCTCTTGTCAGCTGCAGCAGTTCACTCGCCTTGGCTCTGCAGCCCCAGAGCAATCATTCCTGATGCATTTAGGTCGCTGCTCCTGCTTCACACCAGACAGAGGGCTCGTGTCAGTTTTTCCAGCTGATCTACCAGGAGGTTTCATCTCTCCCTGCAAACCCTCCCCCGGTTATGTCTTCAGTGCTCAGACCAACTGCAGAGTGAATTTAGCTGCACCGCGTGGCTCTTGTTCGTCTCGTCTAAACCGCTCCCGGGCCCGCCCAAGCCATTAGTGCACGTTATTACCTCATGCAATTCTGCCCCGGGGAGCGAAAAACACACGTTCCAGAGATTAACCTCCGAGACGTCCTTTAACCTGTCACAGAACGCAGGAAAAAATGCGCCACGATATGCTCTGCAGCAATTTTAATTGCTCTTTCTTAGGAAACAGCTGCACCACTCCTCGTTTCAACTTTTTAACTTCCTCACTGGGTCACTGATTACTTAAATATAAAGGAAGCTCAAGATGATCTGATTTCAGCTTATTGGGATCCCCTGTAAATCTGGAGTGACTACACGTCCAGTCTTTGTCAGTTGTCCCAGAAAGTGAGTCCAGAAACCGGGACTTACAAAAACACAGCCATGCTACAGCTTCCACTTCTTTGGCTGAACCTCTGTGATCTGAAGATCTTCCCAGCCTAAATGCTTCCATGATCTCCTTCAGCCACAGCCCAGAGAGAGGAGGGAACAGCTCAAAGCAGCACTTTGGGATGGTAAAAGTAGAAAAGCCAAAGCCAGGTAGGATAGTGTGTGCACAGATCTGCACAGCTGAGAGCACAACCCATTACAGGCAGCAGAACATTGTGGTTCCACATGCAACAACACACAGAGGAGTCAGAGACATAGAGGTATTGGGGAAAAAAATAAACACCTTAAAAATATTTAAGTCTTATACTGCTCCCCACTATTAATCACTGCCCTTGCTGTTAATTTTCCCCCTTGTTTACAGACACTTTAACTCTGCAATCGAAGCCTGGAAGGTTTATTTTTAAACCCGCTGGTATCGAGCTGCAAATAACTGTCTGCAAATAGACACGCCTCGAGGGGACACAGACTGATTCTGGGATCCAATAAAAAATACAAAGAAAAAGAAAAAGAAATGCCAAGTGTTCAAACCTGGGCCTGCTGGAAGGACTTCAGCCGCCTCTTGAACCGAGATGGAAGAACAAAGTCACAGCCCTTGGCAAGGAAAGCCAGTTCCCCTCCCAAGTCTGGGTCCCTCCGCAGAGAACTCTCCTTGATCATCATCCTGGGCAGCTCCTAAGCAGATGTTGACCTCTCCAGGAGGGGACTCTGGAGGAGACCACGTCAAGACCAGCACGTTGCTCTCTTGGCTTTGATTTTTTTACAGGCAAAAAATGGCAAATGGCTTCAACATACTGTGTCTTCTCTCTCTTCACAACGACAACATCGAGAGATTTTACTTCACTCCGAAGTCAAAGCTCCCTGTTTTAACCAATATTCAAAGTATCTTTCAGTACCACCAGGGTCTTCTGCCTTCTTGTAATACTTTAATTGAGAAACATGATCTACAACTGAATCTATTTCCCTGCTGGCTACATGACAGACAATCTGTCCTTGGCTTGTAATAGGCCAGGGGGAACACGGGAAAGGAAGCTCCCACCACCACTACCAAGAGTGCTAAAATTAGGTGCACTGCAGAAGCGGCTAAATATACCATCTCCCCCAAGAGTTCCTACTTTCTGCTTCAGTGCTGGGACCTGAGGTGCACACTTGGACCAGCCAGAGTTAAACTGGGCTCAGCCAAGCTCAGCTCTGTGTGGGATGGCTGTGGTTTGAGGTCCTGCTGGTGGCGTGATGAAGCAGAGGATCAGCATTAGTTCCCACTCTTGACCAAAGGCTGTAATTTTCAAAAAACATCAATTTTTCCTTCTTGCTTGGAAAAAGCAAATCATCTAGCTCCTTTAATGCCAAGCAAGCACATCATTATGGATGATCTTGGATGATAAATTCAGCCATTCCAAAGCAATTCTTAAAACAGCGTCACAGAGACATCAAAATGCAGCATTTTCTTCACTTTCCCCAGAACTCTCACGAGGCAAAGGCAAAGCAATTCTCAGTGGACAAGAGTTTCCTCTTCCTGTGCCTGACCTGGAGCAAGTTGACTTCAAACCCTTGCTCAGACTTTGCCTAGGCTTGCTGGAAATGTGCTCTCCCCTCTCCTATCACAAACAAAGGCCTAAATCCAATTCTTCCTACACAAAATGAACAAACACTGAGTCCTGTGACCCTCTTTCCCAACCTGACTTTAAAACCTTAGAAAGCAACCTGGCAAAGCAGCCAAGTTCAGCAGCACAGAACAGCTGATTTCTAACTAGCAGGGCTTGCTCTTATCAAGATGCTGTATTTGAAATGACAAAGTCTCATGAGCCTCACATGGCCCTTGCAACCCTCAAAGCACACAGGGTGGGTAGAAAGGCTTAAATATACAGTACTATGAGAAATGGTTGGTCTCAGGTCTTTTTAATCTGATTGAAATTTCTATTCCTTTGTCCTCTTTCATTCTGAGATACTTTAAGAGTCACTTAATATTTGCATTTATTTCAATAATTATTACCAGACAGAAAAAAAAGTGTCTTTTTCACAGTATTTGTATTTAGAAGTAATGAATAATTGATGTTTGAAAAGAGTGGAGATTGTGTGTATATCTTAAATTACAGACATCATTAATCTCAGATCAAAACAATTTGATTAACATATGTTAGATGAAAGCTGATTTTCCAGAAAAAGTTTCATGTTATGTTTTGATGGTTTAGCCAACCAGATGGTGTTAGGGCAATGGTGGGACTTGATCTCAGAGGTCTTTTCCAACCTAGTTGATTCTGTGATGCATTTTGAGAACACACATGATTATTTCAGGACAAAGTCAAAGTTACTGTGACATCATAGAAGCCACTTCTTACAATTAATTTCCCCACACAAGTTCCTTCACAAGCACATCATTAAATTTGCAAAACAAAGAAGGACACAGAATTATGAGGGGGCAGGTCAACCTTAACTGTCAAGCTCTGACTGAATTTACTTTGTCCAATTAGTTAATCCACCCTTAGCCACAGACTGATACAGAGAAACTTTTGGGGATTTTGTTTAGACCCTGACACAACTGCACTGCTTTCCCTGACAGATGTATTTCAAACCCAACCTATTAAAACATCAGTTTAAGACAAGCACATAGAACAGGAAATTTCAAAACAAATAGTTGGGAGGTTTAGAGATAAGCAACGGAAAGCTGGATCTCAGAATGGGAAATGTTGGACAGTCTCAAAGTATGCAAAGCTTCCTGGCCTGCCCCAAGGCAGCCTGATGCCCTTATCATGTGCTCTGGAAAATTGATGGGTTGCTTGAGTATTCATTTCCTAGTTTCTAAATATTTGGGTTTTGAAGACCAAGAGGCAAATAATCCCATTGTTCTCTGTGGAGAGTCATAATTGGATTTATGATTAAGGGAAAGTGTGTTACTGATATAAGTTTTAGATTTAGCACAGATAGGTCAGCTGAGCCAGACCACAGCCTGCTCCTCTCCTCCTGCATTGCTCAGGATTTGAGGCACATTAAATCTGTCACAACCCTCATCAAGGAAAGCTGTGCTGTGTTTTCACTGGTATTAGAGCTGTGGGGTTTTGTGTGTGCACAACTATTTGATAACAGTTTTATGAGCCCAAAGAAAATACAATAAATACCTTGCATATGATTCATTCAGGCACATGTGTGCAACACTGAATGAGAACCCACATGGAGCTCCTGCCACATCCAGAGCTATCCAGGAACAGGGATGCATTCCCTAATGCTACACCTAGAGAGGGCCTTGTGGTCACATCTGTGCTGTAAATGACAGCAAGCCTCAGAGCAGGAACAAAGCTGGGAGTGAACTAACACACGGCCAAGTGGGAACAGGGAGACACAGCCTGGCAAGGGACCTGTCAAATGCAGAGCCATCTGACAGTGTGAACACATCCAATTTTCAAGTATTAGAGAAAACCTGCCACAAAGTCACAATCACACTTCAAACATATTTTTGTTTGAAGTTCACAAGTTAGAAAATTTTGTCAATTAACACACAAGGCAAAAATAGCTTTTACAAGGGATCACTTCAGAGCTCTTGGAGCTGTTTAGTTCCGTGTTCTCAGAGGAAAAGGACTTTCCCTTGCTGGGAATATCAGACAAGGTTATCCCCACCATTTTCTGTAGGCAGATTTGCCCAGAGCAACAACAGAAAAATTTGTTTAGCTCCATCTAAAAAGGTCTCAGCACTGTCATTTACAGTCAGACACGCCCTCCACACCCTCTGTCAGAATTCAGTATCAAATACCTGTATTTTGGGGAAAGTGGACAGTTTTCAAAACATGCTCATCATGCTCCAGCTGGAAGGAGCTGTGAAAGTTCACTGGTAACCTGGGCACTTTTTCAGTGCCTGTGTGGAAGGTGAATTTTGGAAACTTTGGAAAGTCTTCTCCATCTTAATGAATACTTGGAATCATGGCAACACCTTGTCTTGAAATCTGGCAGTTGTTGCCAAATGAAAAGCATTGAGTGCTGGACAGACAGCCTTGGCTTACAGCAAGACCCTTTTTCCTGGGAAAACCTACTCCTCATTAGAGAGATACAAACAATGCACATTCCACCAGGATTCCAGGCCCTGGGGACAGGGAAAAGAAAATGGAATCTTTAGGAACTAGTGATGAGAAGGAGAACCAGGCTGCTCCAAGATGGGAAAGGGAGAGGAAGAACATTCAGTTCTCGCTGAACTGATGAGAGGCAGCCCAATACCTGGCCCCAGAAATACCTACTGAAGTAATTATATATATGGGACCCATATAAACCACAATCTACAGGAGCATCAGCAGGAAGGCATCAAGCTCAAAGGTGACACTGCACATCAGGGTCTATTATGTTTGCTTAGAGGTTTTAGTATCCTTTTCTTGTTTGCCTTTAAATAAATGCTGCATTTCTGCCAGGTTGAACACATTATTCCACACTGCAGCACCTAAAGCACAATGAATCACTTAGCAGACGTCATTTTTTTTTCCACCCACATTTCCCCACGTTTGCTTTCTTTACTATCCCATCAAAAGTTTGGTTCCCTTACCTTAATCACCTCTGGGGCCTGCTGAATTGAAGCTGGAACAGAGTCTCTGGAGACAGCCCCAGCATGGCTTTTTTGCCCTGCCAGGAGGGACTGTGAAGGAGTTGCTAAAGTTTCCTGAAGAATTTGCATCACTTCCCTCTCCTTGGACAAACTTCCCTTGCCTGTCTGGAATTCCACCAGCTCCTGGGCAAAGTCCTCAATACTTCCCAGGATCCGCAGTAGAAGGGCTTTGTCATCCTCTTCCATTTTATGACCGTTGGATTCCATGATTTTTGACAAAGAAGAGGGTTCAGTGGGTTTACTTTTGGGTTCAAGAGCCAGAGGTGGAACCTGCCTCCCCTGCTTGCCCAGCACCTGCACACAGGCAGGCCCCCCCTCCTTCCCAGAGGGTTCCCTCAAAGTCCTCTCCATTTTCTGGGAGAAGCACTCCAAGTCCAGCAGCAGTTTGTCTATCTCCTCTTTGTCCACCTTGCTGCACGTCTGGGCTCCTTTGGAGACATCACAGGACACAGACTCCAACACTGGTGTTAAAGGAGCTGTTTTCCCACCATCTCCCACCCTGGCACACTCTGCTTTAGCATCAGCAGGCAGAGCTGAGGCCCCAGCTCGCTGGGAACTGTGCTCCAGCCCCCCCCAGCCCCCTTTCTGCTCTGCCTTTCTCCCTTTCCCTGCTGTCCTCTCCCCATCAGACTCCTCCTCGATGTACAGGGCCTCGGTGGGTGACGTGCACTCGCAAGGGCTTGTGGCTGGGAACTGAGGGGGAGCATCTTTCCCAGCTCTCCCACTGCTCTGGGGGGCACTGGGAGGGGAGGGGGAGGAAAAGCTCCCAGGGCCTGTTTGGATGGACTGAGAGGTGCCTGTCACCTCACACTGATCTCCTGGCAGAGCAGTGGGAGCTGCACTGGAGGATGGCAGCTGGATAATATCTTCATACCTGGGTGGTTGCTCATCTCCAAACACCCCAGGGAAGGGAGTTTGCTGCAAGCCATGGAAGCAGCTCACCAGTTCTGCCCAGTCACTCGCCTCCTTCTGCCCTGGGGCCTTCAGCTCAAAGGGCAGCTTCTTCAAGTAGGAGGAAAACCTTGACATCAGATTCATATATATCATTTCTGAACTAGCCAGGGGATCACTGCTGTTCCCCCCACTAACACTGTCTGCAGACTTCCTTTTGATGCAATGTTTTATTATGTCTGTGCACTTTTTCAGATCCTCTGAGCACTTGAGCAGGATGTCCAAGCACACCTTGATATCCCCACCAGAAGAACCATCTAGTTTGTGTTTCTCCAAAATCTGGGTAATGAAGTTTTCTTCGGAGAAGGAATGAGGGGAGAAGGGAAGCGTTGGGTTCACAGAGACTTCTGGAGCATCAGTGCCCTCCTGCCATTTCTCCACAGGGGAGGGACTCTGCAAAAAGCCACAGGGAGGGCAGTTCTCATCATTGTTGAAGTGCCCATAAATCAAGTCAAAATCAAAGGATCGTCTGCTGAAAGATTCTGAGCGAACCTTCCTCCCCTTTCTGTGGGCCACGTGACTGGAGGAGTTTTTGAGCTTTTCAAAGGAGAATTCCTTTATTTTACCACTGGCGAGGTTTATCGCCTCACCAGTAATGTCCTTCAAACTGCTGGAGGCTTGCACTGCAGAGCCCTTTTTAGCCCTGGGGTTATTTGGGAGGCTTTGGTGGTAGTCCTCATTTCCAGACAAGGCAAGTTCATTCCCAGGAACAGGAATTTTCTGGTCTGGGTTGGCATCTGGGACGCTGAGCTCTGCGCAGACACTGTGGTGGGCAACGATGCAGGTGAGCCCGTGCCTGAACACCTGGCAGGCCCCAGTGCAGTGGTGCACAGTGTGCTGGGAGTGCTGGTCTATCACCACACTGCTGTAGCAGTTCACAGAGGTCACTAGGAGTCTGTAGGTTGCTGCCATAGCACAGACCACTCTTGGAAGCGAGGCTTCAAAGCTCACCATGAACTGCACAGGGAACAGTTTACCCCCAGTTCTCACAGCCACACCAGGCTGAGCGAAAACATTCCGATGTCATCTGGAAACACCCAAATTATGTGGGAGCTACTGCCTTGAAAAGACCTGGGGAAGTCTGGAGTGGTTTTGGAGGTACAGTTACAACAATTAGTGGAACTTGTATATGGTTTAACTTAAAGCAACTTGATCCTTGTACTCCAAGCAGAAAGCCTTGCTCAGCAGAGGTGCAGCATGAGCTGCTCCATTTCCAAAAGTCCAGGTGTCTTCTCCAGCAGGTGCCATAAAATCCAGCCAGTTCTTAGGCAGAAGTGACAAGTCAATGACTTTTTTCAACCCCTCTTCCCTCTTTTCAGGTGGGTCAGTAAAAGACAGATAATCAAGTTGCATGAACAAATATCCACAGTGTGCTTGTGAGAGTCCCCTCTCACACTGGCAATGCAGGTCCCTGCAACAGAAATAAAGGAGAGAGTCATTATAATTTCCCTGTATTTTGCAGCCTTATCTACTACCAAACATGTGGCACCAGCGCACAACAACCAAGACATGCCTGCACAGAAGGAGAGGCTGGTGTTCTTCCTTCCCTCAGATCTACCATATAAGAACTGTGCTGAGGAGCTGGCCTATATTTATACACAGCCTGTCTATGTGCTGCCATTTTAACAGCTCTATTTTAGCCACTCATTAATTTTTTTTTTCCAGACTTGCTTTTTTCCCCTCCCCAGACTGAGCAAAACACTACCTTTAATTCTAATAGAGCAAAACATTTTGATCCTTCTTGTATTTCTGACTCTCATTTTCCAAGGCTCTAAAGATAAGGCAAAGGGCAGTAGAGAAAAGCACTTTGAGCTCTGTGGATTATAAAAAGCTGCAAACAGCCTGCAGCAAAGTAGCTGAATGGCTCTAAGAACACATGGCCTTTAGTAAAGGCCACACAGGCTCCCATTAGCCTTTCACTACGATCTTTGGGACCATGGCAAAATATTTTAAGGAGGAATAACTGTTTTTCTTTCTCGACCTATAAATAGCAGCACATTGAATACAATAAATCCACTGGAATAGACATCAAGGGTAGTAACATATGATTTTATCACAGCTTAGTCACACCACAGCAGGGGTTTATTTTGGGCTTTCCAAAGGTAAACATCCAGCACTGTGTGAAAGGCCAGGCCTGCACCTGATGAAAGCACTGCCCTCCCTGCAGGTACATCCCACCTGGTTTAGCTCATAAACCTGTACAAACACATCACACAGAGGGGAAGTGCCTGAAAAGGCTGGTGCTGTAATTAACAACTGAGAGAGCACAAGTTTAAACGTTCAAGTTTTACACATTTTAAAGCCTTAATCTGAAACTGAGAAGCACAGATACAGGAGTATTTGACGGAATTTGTGATGTGCCATGTCTGCTCACTGCAATGATGTAGAATGGCCCAGGCAAAGGCAAAGAAACCATCCTACTTTGTTGTGTGGATTATATAAAGCATTGAACCAGTTGATTGCAGCTGAAGGAGCTGCTCCCAGTGTAACAGGCTGCCACCTGCCCACCAAGCACCACGGGCTGCTGCTCCTCAGCTCCTCCTGTCCTGTCCTGCCCCCTCACCACCCACTGGCACTGCCCCAAAGCCCCCCCGGCACGGGAGGGCCTCCCCAGGGATGATGCCAGGTATGAGGTGTGTGAGGTGTGTCCCAGCCACAGCCCTGACTCAGCCTGCCAGGGGAAAAGGGGTGTCAGCACAACCGTTTGCAACCCCGGGGTGCTCAGAGCTCCCCACACAAACCCGGGGATGGACTCCACACCCTCCAGGCACTCCTGTCACCCCCACGTGTGCTAAACCCTCTGCTGAGCCAGAGCCATGCTTTAAAAAAAGCACTGTTGGCTCCCCAACGTCTTTGTGGGTTCTGTTCAGACAGGAACACCCAAGCTCCAGGCCTCCAAAAAGTTCAAGGATTCACAGACACCCCTCAACACACACCCAGGGAGACTGGTCCTCCTATTGCCAGCAGTGTGGGTTCACATCTAATTTGAGGAATAATTACACCTTAAGTTATTTCTTAATTAGAGTAATAATATATTAGACTCATTGTCTCCTTTCCTATATCACTGCAGGGGTCATTTCCTCCTTGCACATGTACCTTTTCCACTGGGACTAAGCCAGTTCCTCCAACCCTTTGAGCCACCTTAAACAATGAAGCTTTTTGCATCTGTAAAATTATTCCCCAAGTCCTTCAATTAAAAGATCTCCTAGATTCCCAGCCTAAAGCAACTGTTTTAGTTCTCTGTATGCTCAGCTATGCCCAACAACAATGCTCTTCCCACTGTCTCCACTTGATAGTTCCTGAATAACTTTAAGTGTTTATGCAATGCTTGCTGCACTCTCTAATCCCTTTCCATTTTGCCTGTATCCCTCTGGTACAATCACAAACCAACATAATCCAAACACAAACTTGCCAAGGCCAACACAGGATCACTCCCTTCTGCCTCTGCTGTCGGCACCTTTTACTGCTGTGTCAGAGAAGGAAATAATCCAACAATCAATAGCAAACCCCCAATATCCTCTTTTCAACCACATTAACTAATCTCTCCTCAGTGATTACTTACTAATTGCTTTATTATTACTGTCTGCAGAAACATGCTCAGGTTATTCAAGGGCTGGAGTAGCACAAATCTTTACAGATGCAGAACAGAAACTCATTTTCTTACTTTCCCATTGCCTTGACCCAGGGAGCACAAGCCCAGCTTGCAGCTTTATTTGAGAGGGATCCATTGAACATGATCCAGCACAAAACCTGAGAGTATCCCTTTTACCAGACCTAGATACTGCCCCAAGCTGAGTGTGAGCAGGCTTTTGCTGGCACTTTGGGTGGGTGCCTAAAATCTACTATTTATGAGTAGAATCAAAAGATCAAAGGCATCAAGAATCTTTCCTTTACTTGGTTCTTTGCAGGCAGCCACTTCAGTCCAGTTTGACTCCAGAACAGCTCCCAGTACAGAAGCCCTGCAGAAAGGTTCTGTAATTAGGACTGGTTGCACCAAACCAGCCCCAAGGCTGCAGGACTGGCTCACAACACAAACTGGGAATGAATGGGGCTTCTTGTGTGACTGCAGAATAATGCACTATGTCTGTCCTGACATGAATCACTTTCCAAAGGAAAAAATTATTGCAGATACTAATGATATAAAAGGTTATTCTATAAGACACACAAGAAATGCTATTCATGCAAAGATTATGCAGGAGGTCAATAACTGAACAATGACAATCTGTCCAGATGGGGACTCTCAGCCAGCACTTGACTGACTTGCAAACTCTAGAAGACTCCACTTGCAAGTCTAGAAAGATACAGGACAAGGCTCCAGTGCCCCTGGAAGTCTCAGCAAAATTCTTCTTGAACCCTTATCTGCAGCAGTAGCAGCACAAGTTAGAAACACAGCTTGGGACAAACCAGACCTTCCTGCAGCAGGACCCAGCAGGGACATCCCTGGAAGAGGTGGCAGGACCAACCCTACAGCTGGGAACTCTCGGAAAAGAAAGTAAAGCCAGAACAGGTTTGCCATTGGGATAGTCCCCAGTACAGTCTCAGAAGTACCCACCCTACCTGTATAATCAGGTATCAGGTCTTAGAGAAGATCAGGAGGCCAAAAGGCAAATTATAACTGCATCATCCTGCTTAGAAATAAATGATTTTTGTTCAGAATTTACTGAACAAAGCAGATTTGGGAGCAAACTTTACTGATCATAGCAGACAAAAGCGGCAAATAACAAAGCAATGCTTTCTTTCAAATAAATCTTTATAACAAGTCCCCTTCTGCTGAACTAAGCAGAAATGTTCCAACCAAACATTTAATAAATTATTCTGAACCCCAACAAAGGAACTTATTGACAACTATCACTTGCACAATTTATTACCTTCCAAAATGAACAGGAGACTAAAAAGAGTAACTTCTTGCTATACTGAAGAAGTTCAGAAGAAAAAAATTAGTCACCTGAGCTGCTCCTTTGTCCTGCATTTCTTAGAAATGTGCACATTTTGATGTCCTTAATGGCAGCAGAACTTTTTTGTATTTAGGACCTGGGGAGAACTGCAGCTGCAGAGAACAATCATCATTACCAGCAGAAATCTGATGCACATGCACATATATTTCAGGTATAGTAAAAGAAACCCTTCCCAATTGCACCTGCACAGCTCTGGTGTTTGTCCCACTGACACTGGCAAGGCAACCAAAGTTTGGTTCTGAGAGGTTTTACCTCCAATCTAGTCTATGCTTTAGAGACTGGGACAATCTGTGATGGCTACAAATCCTGACTTGCCTCCTAACCCAGCCCTGAGTATCTGAGCTGCTCCAACTGAGTCATCTCTTTGAACAGAGGACACTCCTTCACATCCTCAAGTGTTTCAATATTTATTTACATGCACTCAAATGGATCATTATTTCCCATGTATGTTCAACACCAGGTTACAGCAAATCCCACTTTCTTAGGCTCAATTAAAAGAGCTTTCAGGAAGACAAATTTCCTCACCTACAACTACTGACACACTATAATCAAATCACCTCTTGGCCTTTTGCAGGAGTGCCAGATAGAGTCTGGAAGAGACGTATCCAGTCATTGCTCTAAGTCCTTTCCTGAGTTCTGTGTGCAATTTGCTCCTGTTCTTAAAAGAACATGGAAGAGGTGGGATTCATCTCACTTCCTTACACAGCTTAAAAACAATCTCCTTTTAAGATGAGCTATTACATGAGATGAATCCCATTCTTCAGAATTACACAAAACACAGGAAGAACCAACTCTATCTCTGACAGTGGCTAAATGCCAATGCCCAAGGAATAGTTTTTTCAAAAAAGATATACAGTATTTCAAGATATACAGTATTTCCTAGGAGTTCTCTCCTGGCCTCCAACTGTTTGCAGTTCATGAGAACTGTGCAGCTGGATGTGGTTCCTGTGAGCTTCCAAGGATTTCCCTGCCATGTGCTTGAGCACCCCTGGATTCAAGAGAAACTTTTTGCATCCAGAGTATCTTTTGAGGAGACATTCCAGCACCTCCCACCCCTCTCAGCTGTCACTCACAAGCTTCAGTGTGTCAAGGTCTTGTACTGAAACAGCACAAACACTAGACCTGCACACACACTGCCCACACCATTCCTGAATTTACAGAATTCCAGGTCATGCCTTCTCTTTCCCAGGATTACCAGCCCTTGCTTAGTCAGCTGTTCTCCTGCAGAAGCCACCTTGCAGCTTGGATCATTTCCACTGCCCCCCTCATAAGCTTTTCAACTTCAACTACACACTTTAAGACAGGAACCCAAACTGGGTACAACATCTGGATCAGATGAGAACCACAAGCAGAAATTAATTTCTGAGCTGCCTTTCAAAAATGAGCATTATCCCTGTGCAACACTTCCCCCTTCCAAGCCTCACTGTTTCCAGATAACACATTCTCAAATGTCTGCTCTTTTAACCATGTGGGTTAATTCATCCATTCTGTCCTTTTCCTACCTGTCTTCCAAGAGGAAACAAAGCTGCTGTTGTCCTTTGTAAAATGTGCAGGGACCTACTGAGAGAACAGTCTGCAAGGGGAAGGTGTTCACTCTTAGAGACCAAAATTTTCATACAGACTGGTTTGGAGATGGGCAACAACAATGATCCAAAGGTCTTAAACAGCTTGTCTGTGAGGAATGAGGAGCAGGACCAGGCATTTCAGACTGGAAAAGAGATGACTTTAGAAGAACATGATAATCTACAAAATCATGAGCAGCAGGAGAGGGCAGAGGGGTCTGACTGCTCACCTTCTCCTCCAACACAACAACTGAGGGATTAGTGCTGCCTGAAGCAGGTTAAAACAAACACACACGAGCAGCAAACCTGTGAAACATCTCATCCAAGGATGCCCTGGACCCAGGGAGGCTCTGGGAAACCAAGGGGCCGTGTTTTAACACTTCTGTCAAAAGCTGCTTCATTTTAAATGGGCACCACTTGACACCCTTAAATTCTTGCCATGTTGTCATAACAAAATAAACAGGGAACAATTACCTGATATCCCCATGGTTGCAGATGGTTACCACAATCCCTCCTCTTATCCATCCTACTTCCAACCATGGCTTTTCCAGGCTAAGCTCCAGTTTATTTGGTTACTCTTTTTATAAATGCTCTTTGATCATGTGTTTTCGCTAATCTTAACTACAACTCTTTGGAGTGGGGAGAATGTCTGCCCCTAACATTGGGGGTATGTTATTCATCACACAAAACCACCACAGATTTACAACATGGTATTCTGGTTTGCTCCTTCCCCTTTTACCAGAGATCTGTCATTCCTATTTGCCTTATTTTTTTGCTTTTTTTGACTGCTGACTGAGTTTCATAAAGTTTTATCTGCATTACTTAAAAGATCTCTTTCCTGAATGGCACAGATTCCCATGAGCTCATCACTGCACAGAAAGTTAGTTGGTTATCCCTGTGCACATTATTTTACATCTCCTGGTATCAAGTACCACCTGCCTACAACCAAGCACTGCAAAAACCTTCTGCAACTCCAGCTGTTGTTTCTGTTCCCCTAATTCTGTGATTTTCAGCATGTTTTGTCACTTCATTACTCAGTCTCTCTTGCAGGCCATTTATAACTCTGTTGAACAACACAAGCCTGAACACAGATTCCCCCCAGGATTCCACTAGAACAGTCCTTCCTACACTTATCAGGTATTACTGAACAAACCACCCTCCCACCCCATGGCAGCTCATTTCCTTTAAGGAGCATTAACAAAGTCCTTTGTTAATCTCTGTCTGAAAACCCAGAGACAGCAGAATTTTTGTTTGTTTGTCTCTTGTGCCTTCTTGTCAAAGAGCTTCAGACCATCGAGGTTCACCAGCTGTAGCTGGACTTGAGCATTCTCGCAGGGAAGCAGGGAGGTCACTGCAATGGGAGCACTTTCCAGGGCAGGCTTCCAAACAGACGTGACCTTGAGAGTCACTGTCCCTCACAGGATGATTAACATTGCTTTGCAGCCAGTGTGGACTTGGAGAAGCCCATTTTTACACTGGGAAATCTGGTTTGGTTGATTTATTCCCCCCAAAAAACACCTCCCAACACAAACACAACCTCTCCATGTTTCCAGCAGCAGTGCAAGGCAAGCCCAGCACTCAGGGGAATTTGGGCCAGGATCAATAACAACAGTCTGCACTGGTTTGTAAAAATAAACCTGGCACTAGAAGCTGAACTATTGTTCTAAAGTACTGACTAGCAGTCAGTGACTGTACCATTACTCAGTGCAATTCCTTCAGGTTAAGTCACAGGGTAATTCAATATTCCAGTGCCTGGATCCCCTTCACAAACACCAGCACAGCAGAAACTCTGCTTTGGAGCACTGATGCACAGGGTGTGCAGAGGAGGGAGGTCAGTAATATCAAGAAAGATGTCACCCTTTTCAGCTTTTCTGAAATACCTTTCTTCAACTTTCCATTTGCACAGTCTTGGAACTAAAACTGACCAGACAGGAATTTGTGCCCCATGAGACTGGTTTCCAGTTATACAGATGAGACAGCAGGACAGTAAAAGCTCACACGATTTTTCCACATAATGCCAACCCATTTTGCATAAATACTTTGCCAAGTAATTATTGTTCCAGCCCCATGTCTGTATAGAACCATCACTAAATCTTGCTCACTTAGGAGGCCCCCAATGCACTAACAAACAGGCTGAAGCTTAGCAAGGCACAAGTAAAAAAGTATTAAAGCTTAACTGAGCTCTGACACACTGACAGAAAATAAGGTGACCAAGCAGTAAAACAATGGAGGTGAACAAGCTTCCAAAGCACAGAACTAGCACAGCTCAGAGCAGAGGTCAGAAAGCCTGTTTGATTAAGTCATGTGTCTCCTGGCTGTTTATAACCTTATATGGGAAGAGATAATTTCACATTAGCAAGAGAAATTTATTCTCCCTGGAATGTTAATTTAGTATTAACAGTATCCAATTGCTTTAGACAAATTAAAGTGATTTTACTGAAGTGTTAAAATAAAAAAGGAAGAGTTGTGTCCAAGACTCTATTCCCTCAGTCATTAACCTTTGCTGATACTGAGGTTACAATCTACAGATGCTTTGGAAACTTCCTTGGAAGTCCCATTTCTCCTGTAGCAGACTGGCCATCTGCTAGTGATCTGCAAGTAAAATACGTTTTTAATTTAATAACAACTAAAACAAAAATCATTTTCATTCATTGCCCATCTATTCAGAGCTCGTGCCTTTCTCACTCTCCTGCCCACCCCCTTCATGTCCTGCCTGTATCGTTGTGCTCCTCACTCACTGAAATCCTCGGGCATTAGAGATTTTGGGTGAAGTTTTCACCCAAAGTTTTCACCTTTGTCTAAGGTGACAGACCATCTCTCCAAGGCCATTCCCAGCTGGAGCACTGTAGCTCTTCCATGGGTCAGAAATGAGAAGAGGGAAATGGGAAAGCTCCCAGTGGGTGCTGCATTCCCGTGCCCTTCTCCCAGGAGCAAAGAGCAGGCTCCAGCCGTACCTCCCACAAGCCTGTTCCTGCCGGGAAGGGGAACAGCTGCTGAAATGTAACAAATTACACCCAAAGGTGCAGCACGTCCTGGCACCCACCGAGCCTGGCACTGCTGCAGCCTTTTCTGCCTGGGCCTTCCACGAGCCACTCCAGAGGCACAGGGCAAAGCAACACCAAACTCAGGGAGCAAGGCTTTCCTATCCCCTTCCCTCTACCAAGGAAAATGAAGGGTGTTTTAGCCTGTTGTCCCAGTCAGACAGAGGAAGTAATTTCCCCTCTATCATTACTGACACGGGGAGATTTGTAAAGCAAACGAAAAATTTCCATTCATTTCCCTCTTTACCCTGTGTATTTAAACAGGATCAGATTGATACACATAGAAAAAAAAAACAAACAGAA
>VYZS01039991.1:0-10168 GCA_013400695.1 Neodrepanis coruscans | reverse complement strand
TGGCCAGCAGGGCAAGGAAGGTGGATTCTGCCCCTCTGCTCTGATAAGACTCCGCCTGGAACACTGCATCCATCTCTGGGGTTGTCAGCATAGGAAGGACATTAACCTGGTGGAGTGAGTCCAGATGAGGGCCATGAAGTTGATTAAGGGGGTGGACAACTTCTCCTACAAGGAAAAACTAAGAGAATTAGTACTGTTCAAGTTGGAAAAGAGAAGGTTTCAGAATGACATAATTTGTCCTTCAGGTATGTGAAAGGATTCTAAAAGAAAGATGGATAGAGTCCATTCTCAAGAGGGTCTAGTGACAGAACAAGGTGGAATGCTTTTACATTGAAAGAGAGTATGTTTAGATTAAATACTAGGAAGAAATTCTTTACTGTTAGAATGGTGAGGCACTGGCATGGGTTGTCCAAAGAATCTGTGGATGGCCCATCCCTGGAAGTGTTTAAGGTCAGCTTGGATAGAGATCTGAGTCTAATTAGTGTTCCTGACCGTAGCAAGGGCTTCAGAACTAGATGATCTTTAAGATCTCTTCCAACACAGACCATTCTATTGTTCCTTCATACTTTACAAACCCTTCCTACAATGACAGCAGTATAAAATAGGCCTTCTGAAAAAAAAATGCCAACATCACAAAAATTGAAACAAAACTATTCCCTTTGTGTAAGTTTCAGGTAAGTTTTGCTAGGAGTGCCATGTCAGGTTTTTCCTTACATTAATCTTCTTTCATACCTTGTGTATATCGTCTTTTTATCCTTTCATTACATTGTAAGACTTTTGCTTCTAAATGTTGTTTTGGGAACTACTAACAAATCTCAGGGTACTGAAGAAGTTATGACTATCAGCAGGATGATCAAAAAAGGTAAAGTCCTAAAACTAAAAGGTTAACATTTCCAAGCCTTGAGACATCACACAGTTTATGAAGGAAAGTTATATGTATAAATCATTGACAGGATGCAAAACCATACTTTTTGTCACAGCAAGTATGTTGCATAGCCACTTCATGTGCTGACAGATAGTTTATGAATGTTTTTCTTTAAAATATAAACCCACTATGTGTCTGCCATTGCAGATGAAGACTTTCGAGCAAGCTGCAAAGATCCTCTAACCTAACACAGTTTTTAGAGTGTTTTTTGTGTATCTAAGAAAGCAAGAACACTAAGACACTAAGACTGCTTAGTGTCACTGGTAATGACCATCATTTATTGTTTCTGTCCCTTACTGAATTTGAAGAATCTTGTTATTATATTTTTCAATTTGGTCACTAGTGACAGTGTCTTTAATGAAGGTTTCATGATGTGATTCTACTCAGGGTAGCACATGTCTCTGTCAAACCAGTTTAACCAGTCTGAAGTAGAACCATCTAAGCCTAGCCCTCTCTTTAAGAAGACATGTTTTCTATATAAAAAATATGTACACATATTTGTGTTCTGTTTTTCAAGAATCTTAGGCTGCATATCTTCACTTACAAGCCCTCTTATTCATTCACAAGTTCTGCTCCTAAAATAAAATGACTCAGAAACTCTCAGGTTTCCTTCTGTTATTAATATTTAAGATGGCAGTTTATGTTTTTTAAAAAAACAAGAATATACAAGACCACACAAAAGCTAGTTCAGAATCTTGATTACAACAATGCCCAAATGCAAATGGCAATGGAAGACTCTATGGAAAGGGCAAATCTGATGAACATTTCCTGATTATCAGCTACTTGAGTCTGAGTGATGTCCTGATTCAGATAGAGTATCTTCAAACAGAAAGTTCTTTGTACTGAAAACTCTTCAGAGAATTTCTCTTTTGTAAGCATAGCCATTTGTCTCTTAATTTAGCACCAACTATTTGAAGTCTACAGCTCAACTGCACACTGTGAAGAACAATGCATTTGTTTTGAATGTGTCCTCTCAGTTTTAATTAGTACCTTTTCTCATTCTGTGCAAGTCATTCTTTTAGAAAACTCTATGAAATCTTCCCTGACTGTCTGCTAGATTAAAAAGGCTTAGTTATTTCCTCTCAATCTTAATTACTGCTTTCAAAATGGAACCCCTCACACTAGCAGTTTTCATAGAGTAAACAGCTGCATTTAACGTACAAATGTAATGCAAACGTAAGGATTCAGCACAAAACAGTTAGGTGGCACTATAGAAGGTTTTTTTACAATCGTATGACACAAGACTATTCTTAGGCAATTTTTTTTACCTGTAACTGATATAGCAATACATAAACAAAAGCAAAAGGTCTGTGCTTGCCCGTCTACCTGACCTACCTATGAGAGAGAAAATGTCAGAATAAATTTGCTTCAGAATCTACTTCTCATGTATCTTTCTACTTTATCTTCTGATTTTTTAGTGAGAAATCCACCTGAACTCCTGCTATGCAATATAACAAGCAGGATATTTCTTCTAGTTTTTGCATGATTCCATCACACTTTGGCAACTGATTTAGGATATAATGACACACACATACACACACATACATACACACACATACCCTCTATGGAAGTTCATAGTTATGCTAGACTACTTGTACAAAATAATGGGGTTTTTTGTGACTGAGTCTATGGTCAGTAATTCATCTTCTCAAAAAAAATCACTCTTGATGTGGAATGTGAATTTTCTTTCTCATGTGAACCAAGAAAAATTTCAAAAGACATATTCCATCTGGAAAATGAAAATCAAGAAATATAAATAAAAAGCAGATCATGTGGTCATATGTAAACATCTAAGTGAAAATTTACCTTAGATAATTTTGATGATATAAACATATGTGAATCCAAGAGTCTAACATTTCTACAGAAAAGCCTTGACAAAATGATAATTAATCCAAAAGAAAGATAAGAGACATAGCTTCCTTTACAGATCTTACAGGGTTATATTATAGACCAGATACAACATGGAATATAAGTTATATAATATAATATATAGAGAGCAGGAAATAAAAAAATATTTCTAGAATGGTTACGTAAGAGTGAAAAAAGCCTTTTTCTTTTCTTTTTCAGAGAAAAAAGTGTGTCAGTTTGTAAAAGTGAAACAAAATATTTCTATTTAATTGCTATATTGAATATTCAATATATGTATCAATATTCAATATATTCAGTAAGAAATTGTGGTTGTTCACTGTGATATATTACTTACAGTGATTATCATCTGGCTTGTTGGAAACCATCATTTTCTCCTCCATGTTAACACTGAGAACAGGCTATATTCTGT
Source organism: Neodrepanis coruscans (assembly GCA_013400695.1). NCBI lineage: Eukaryota > Metazoa > Chordata > Aves > Passeriformes > Philepittidae > Neodrepanis > Neodrepanis coruscans. The sequence continues at coordinate 6,965 of VYZS01039991.1, read as the reverse complement.
ATCATCTACCTAAATAATGGCTGAGAAAGACTTTGCATTGGAAGACATGTAGCTGAAGAAGAAAACCCAAAAAACAAGCAGGAAGTGAATCCAAAAACATTGTGTTAATAACATAAGGAGCAGGATAATGTGGGTAATTAAATTTTTATAGATTATTTGGGAGCCTTGTTTAACAAACATGATTTCTGCTATTGTGTATACAAGAGAAGACTGCAAGGCTTGGGAACAGAACAGTGGTGTACCGAGACTCTTCATAGAACTCAAGATAATCTCACTGCACAGTACATCAGGAAACAGATTTTAGGGAGAGTAGGAGATGATGCCATCAAGGAAACCCTAGACACACACACACTTAACTAGGTCAAGCTGAGTTTTTTTCAGTCTGTATGTCAGCACCAGAGCCAAAAACAAGAGATGTGAGAAGAATATGTCAGAAGTCTTGTGCCTGGAAGGAGAAGAGGAAGAAATAGAAACCTTTAAAAATGCTATTGGGCCCTACAGCAACCACGAACAATCTGGAGGCAGTGAAGTCTGGAGCACTGGCTGTTTTCTCTGCTGAGGTCTGTTTACAGGGAGATTGCACCTCTCCTTTATGATTGTCCTTTAGCATTTTATTTATCTACCTCTAAGTGAAGAACTGAGCTCCAACATCACCTAACAGCACATACTGCGAAAGCCCTGTCAACCTGGCATGTGAGCTATCTCCCAGTGCACACACATGGCATGGCAGAAGGGAGGTAAGTGTCCAAATAATCTACTACCTAACACTTATTCTGCCACAATGTAGGCAAACAACACATGACTGAGATTTCTGACAATCCCTCTTAAGAATCAGAAGAAATTCTTTTCCTGCAAGACATCAAATGTAGTAACAGATTCTATAACCATTTCAAAAAACAAAGGATTTCACATTACTTAAATGACCTCAAACAGATATGAAGGACATGGTGAAAATTCTGTCTCTGTGATGCTTATCATAGAAATGCTGATAGATGGAGGAGGAAAAGGACAGGAGGCATCTCGACGGATACCTGTGCCTTTTAAGGTGAGTGGGAAGTTCTTTATTAATATTCAATATGACATTTCACCCCTGCTAAAGCTTCTAAGGCTTACACTTCTAATTTTTACTCAGCATTGAAATATGATGTGCTAGAAAGCACTTTTTTATTTTAGTAGTATTATTTATGGTTTTCCAGACATTATGTCCCACATTATGAAGCTCTGAATAGAGCTTTTGATAGGAAATTAATTTACTTTTTGACCTACAGCCTAGAGTGGTAAGACATGAATTAAGTGGACCATGTTTTCAGTGGTCATACTTTATAGCAATATTAATAACAAGTCATTACAATATGCTGTAATGTCGCTGTTGAGACAGACACACAACACACATATATCTTTACAATGCAAAAAAGCTTTCTTTATTGTCTACAAGTGCTGCGTAAATATATCAAAGCATATGTGCTACACACACATTGGACAGCAAGTTTTTGTTGTTAATCTTTTGGATGTCTATTACATCATCTGCATAGCTGCTGCTTCCGTGTTTTCTTCTTTCTCTTTCTTATGATCTTCTGCCAACTCAGGACTTTTCAGTAGCTTCAGGGATACACAATAATCTTGTCAAGGTCAATATCTACCTCATCCTCACAGTCTCTGGGCCAGCTGCCAACCCCAATACAATAACTAGATAAAAATGCTGCAAGTTGCACATTAAGATTTTTTCACAGAAATTTCAGTGTGATGTCACCTGCTAAAATAGTAGCTTATGGTCACACTTCCCACAAGGAATTATACAAAATTCCTTCAGTCAAGTGCAAGAGCAAGGAGAGATGGAGACTCCGTGAACCCCATTAAGTGGTACTTCAGGGATGACAGTATTATAAAATGCATGGCTATATGCAGCTGTTACAGATATCTCATTGTGGAAGTACCTTTTAAAACAGATGAAAAAAGAAATAACCCTTAGGACTGGTGAATTTTCAGTTCTCATTTCAAGCCTTTTCTGAGTAACAGACACCAATATACCATCCTGAAGGAATGTTGACAAAAGGCTGTGCCCTAACAGACACACAGAGTATGCTTTTTGCTCATAGAGGAGATAAACAATTTATGGAATACAAGTAGCAATGCACTAATACAAGTGCTAAATAGAAACAATTGCTTTATGTTTGTAAAAGCTGCCTTCTAGGTGCCAGTTTGGATATTGTATTCATTTCTACAAAGTGTGAAATGCTAGTTAAGACATTGCATTAAAAGCAGTGGTTTCCAAAAATAAAGTAAATGACCTCAGTAGAAGCTGTGGCACATTAACAGTAGAAGGATGAACTGAACAAAAAAAATTGCAGAAGTGACTATCATAAAAGGAGCTGTAAACCAGAAGGCAAAACTGCACACTGAGGAACTGAGGTTATTTTTACTCTTTAGCCAGTTCTATGTTATAGGTAATATATACAAGTATTTGCTATGAATTTACCAAGATCTTAGAGGAGCATTCTATAATGCTGCTTTAGAGCTTACTGCTTACCTGGTGCTCATCTGGTTATTTCTAATTACTATGGCTGCTATGCTGTGTATGACAACATTCTGAATAAGAATCTTTTGCTGTAAATCAGAAACAGCAATACCTAGTGTTGTGATTTAACTCCAGATGGCCACTAAAACCCCATTCATCTGCTCAGTCACTCCTCTCAAGAGAGATGGAGAAAGAGAATCAAAAGGGTGAAAGTGAGAAAACTAGTGGATTAAAATCAAAACAGTTTGACCATGAAAATAAAATGAATAATAATGGAAATAATGAATATTAATACTGCTGATAATAATATTTTAATGAAAAGCAAAATTACAAGGAGAGAGAAATAAAATGAAAAAAAGACAAGTGATGCAACTGAAAACAGTTGCTCACCACCAACAGACTAAAGCCCAGCCAGATTCTGAGCAGCAGCCCCCATGACAATATCTCCCCTAGTTTATTTGCTGAATATAGTGTTAAATGGTGTGGGATATCCATTTGCTCAGTTGATGTCAGCTGTCCCAGCTCTGTCCCCTCCCCACTTCTTGCCCCACCCAGTGAGATACTGGATTTGAATCTCACTGAATTATCTAATTACTTGGGTCCCAACAAACCATCTAGTGTGTGTGTTAGGGAGAGCCAAGCCTGCAGCCCCACAAAGGGCACACAGCTGCAGCCTCAGTGGACAGAAGGCACACGATGGCCAAATGCTGTGTAGCAAAGGCTGTGTCCTGGTTTAGAACAGTATTAGGTTTATCAGTGGACAAGAGACGGATAGGGAAGGCAGCAATTTATTAAAGGGTAGATATATGGGGGAATAAATGGGTGTAATTGCTCAATTATGGCCAGCAGAGTGCGCTGTGGATGCCAGCCGGGGCACTCTCAGAGACACACACACAGGGTAACCTGAGAAGGGAAGAGGGAAGGGAATATAGGTTACGCCCTACCCCGGACAAGATGGCCCCCACCCCTTTACAATGGCCACGTGTAACTCGAGAAGGGAAGAGGGGAAAGACTAGAGGTTCCACCGTACCCCCTGGGCAAAGCAGCCCCACCCCCACCCTCGCCGTGGGGAAAGGAAAAAAAACAAACTATCAACACAGAGGAGAGGTCCAGGGGCTGGCACCCACAACCCCCCCAAAAAAGGTAAAATGTATCTGTGGAAGAGAAGGCAACAGTCTTTCCAGAGGCAGTGTGTCTGTGAAGAAGTCCTCCCAAAAGGGATCCTCTCAGGCTGGGGAAGATGAAAAGCAGTGGCGAACTCAGGGAACTCTGTGCAGGAAGAGACAGCAGGTAGCAAAGTCCGGCGGCGGAGGCAGAAAATCCTCAAAGCTGTGCTGAGTAGAGACACCCTGGCTTCAGCTCCAGAGTCCCCGGGGAAAGAGAGAGGGCCAGTGCTCTGTCCTGCAGATTAAAATCCCAGCCCCTTCCCAGCATTCCTTGTGGGTCTCCGGGGCTGATGGGAAAACCCCGGCAGAGGTAACCTTGGTAACCTGGCTACTCCTCCCAGCCAGATATGGGCATAGGAGAAAGAGTTATTCTTATTCTGTCTTCCCCTGCGTTTTTTTTAAGCCAAACCATTACAGGCTGTCAACCAAAAAAGGGCAGATAGGTAGCCTGCCCAGATCACAGCCCTTGGAGCCTCTGCCTGACTGCAGGACACCTCACTGTGGCCTGCAGGACACTGAGTGGTCAGTGACCAGATGTCTCACCTGTGAGGGGTGGCCACAGTGGTCAGACCACATAAATACAGCAATGGACTCCCATCTCACCTTCCTCTGGGGATCTGCCATTGCTATTTCTTCCCAGGGATTCTTCAGTAGTAGCAATTTAATTTTCTTCTTCTAATCTCTTTTTCCTTCTTTCTTTACTCTTCTAATCTCTCTTCCTTCCCTTAGTCTTTCTTAATCTCTTTTAGATAATTTAGAACTGTTGGATTCCCAATTACTTTGTGTGGGGTGCTCCTGTGGAATTCTTCTGCGGCGACACGTTATCCCTTTAAAACCTTTTGCCAAAATGTTTATTTTCTCACTAAATTAAATCTCTTGGGAAAGTGTTTTGCCATTTTCTCCTTGTGTGACTTTGAGATGGACTAAAGGCTTTTCAAAAGTTTAGTAAGCAAACTTTCAAGTCTTAAATATAGAAGTAATATTCCCAGTTAAGCTTGGAGCTTCAAAACTGGAGTGTTACACCCCTGCAGTGAGATTTGCTAGTGAGATGGTGTCAAGAAGAGAAAAGGCTTTGACACTCTGTAAACACTGCTAAACAGCAACTAACACACGCCTGTGTTGTCAACATTGGTTTTACTCCTCATGACTTATTCTAATTAATAGGGTATTAAAATATACTGGTATCTTCCTTTCCAAGTTTTTTGAAAGACAATATTCTTGAGTAATCTTCCAATTCACATTAAAAAATAAAGATTAAAAGAAAAAAAGGGAGGGAGAATAAAGGTTTGTCATGTTGTCATGTTAAATCTTTCAAAATCTTCTGACACACCTCCCAGCTAAGACATTCAACACAGCAGATGAGGTGACAAAATAAACTCTGTAAAACCCATCTGATTTTTCATATAAGTCCATTGACCTTCTTTTGGGTTACAAAAAATGTAGCTCAAAGCAGAACTTAGTCTTTTGTTTTTAAATAATACAAACTAGTTTGGGCATGGAAGATACTAGTATGGTGGTGTTTTTTTAAAACAGGTTACACTCTGGACTTCACAACTACCAATACTAGGGGAAATATATTGTACAATATTTAATATCTACACTTACTTTATAAATAAATTGATAGTTTCATAAGCCTTAGCTTTAATTAAATATTTAAATGTCCATAGTGACTTGGCGTGACCCATCTCAGAACTCGGTTAGAGTTTTGAGTCAGGTATGTTTATTCAGTGCGCTGGGAGAGACCATGCAGAATTCAAAAGTCCCTCCCCTGAATCATGAGATTTTCCCCCACTTTATACCCCTCCTTCCATGGTAGGCATTCTGCATTACATGACATTACATGATTGGTTCCCAGTCCAAGATCTGTCCCCACTCCCCACCCTGACCCTCCCACCCCAAGGGTCAGACCCAGGGCAGAGATGGAGCCAAGCATCTTCCTCTTCTCTTCCCCCAGCTGTGATACTGGTGTTGCATGGCAACCAGTCCCTCAGAGACCTTGGAATGTTTTGTTAATTGCTATCTTCAAGATACATGTATTATCTACTTTCAATTCCCCTATTTGCCCTTATTTCTAACTTCTACAGGCACCTCACCTTTTCTTTTGCAATCCTGCTGCCTAGTTCCCTAAAGCATTCCCTAAATCCTAAAACGATCCCTGCTAACCCCAACTCACTAGTCACTTCTAAGAATGAACATAGTCAACAGAACATGCAGATTTATTCATTATCCATGAATGTTCCCACATTTCACTGAAAGAAAGTAATTCATTCATGCAAGTAAGCTATAGGTTTGTCATCTTAACCACACTCATTGTCTACAAACAATTAAGGAGAAATTGCTTCACTATTTAAAAAAAAATAAAGTTGTTAGGTATTTCATCAGCACAAATGTTTATATGCAGTAGGTTATTCCAAGAGCAAGAAAATGGTTTACATCTTTTATTCCTCTATTTTGGTCTCTATCTTCAAACCATCTATATATAAAAATCTAAGGACATGATTTTAGAAACATATGAAACAGAACCTTCTATGTCAGAATGTACGTCCAATAACTTTAGCTTGGTATTCTTCCAATAGTGTGATCTATGGTCTTAAGTTCCTAATGCTGTAAATGGGATGGCTCAATAGATAAACCTATAGTTAGGCTTTCATTCAATCAGTTGCAATGAAGAAGAAATCACAACTCTTGCATGGCATCCCACTCACATAACTTGAGCCATTCAGAAGCTGGACATTCAGCTTTAATTTTAAAGAGAGTTTTTTAAGACAGAAAGAGTGAGATACACAGAAGATTAGTTGTTCCACTTAGGTAATTAATTATCTTTCAGCACGGCCTTTCTTCTTTGTTGGATTCTAAGCAACCGATATGCAAGATATACATACCATATATATAAAAGATGTCTGAAATTAGATGGGATGACTCTCACTTTTTCTGTGTGTTCTGGATTAACATGGAGTCTTCATGCAGCGTATGAACTGTGTATATTTGCATCACAGCACATCACAAATTATTCTGGATAAGCAGGTTACCTCCAAGCATGACACACGCATTTTATCACCCAGAATTTTGTCCTAAGAGATTCATCTTTTCATTCAGGCATGTGATTACAAATGATGGAGCTGCACGTTATTGCACGCTATTGCCAGAAGGTATTAGGGTGGTAGAAGAAATCTGCAAAAAGTGATGTTACCAGTGTATGGGTATAGGCTACACTGCTACACTTTCCAACTTATTTTACGTAATTTGTAAATTGCAGAATAAAAGTTTGTAATGGTTTGGCTTAA
>VYZS01039986.1:0-11393 GCA_013400695.1 Neodrepanis coruscans | reverse complement strand
TTTTTTTTTCCAATGAGACATTTTCAATTTTCAGGATTCTTTGGCAGCAAATCTTTTATAACCCTGTGAGGAGCTTTAAAGAGATTGGTAGGCTAAGAGTGCAAACGAAGTGAGTTTACCTTGAAATACTAAGTTAAACAGACAATAAACAGCTAAAGTTGTTAAATAGGGGAAAAAAAAGGTTATTTCTGAGCCAAGCCCCATTTTGGTGCTGCATCCTCAAATCTGGTAACTGCCTAAGGGTGTTTTCAGCTAAAGAGAAATCATTCACCTTTTGATGGGGTTAGTGTAGCAATTACTGTCTGACTGGGCTGTCAAATGTGCAAAGGAAACCAAGAGCAACACTGTCCTGCCAGTTCTGATCAGATTTTGGTACTTGCTATGCTGTTTGTAATGTCCATGTTCCTTCACACGGGAAACAGCTCAGAGGGAAAATGTTGTCAAATGGAAACTGTGGAGTGATGGGGGCAGAATCACTCCTGATATGCTCTGGGATGCATTTCTCTGTCAGAAAAAGCTACATTCCCTTTATCTCAGAGGGTTCAAATACTCTGAGGCAAAGAGAACATTGAGGGAGACAGGCCTTAATTACATTCTTCTTTCTTGTATGATTAAATATGAACAAAAGAACAACTGCACTGCATATCACTTACACTGAGATCTCTTTGCAAAGGCACAGTCAGAGCCAAACTTTGCCAGTAATCTTCTTATTTCATCAACAAGCCTGTGTTCTGCACATCAAAGATTGCTCAGGATGACAAGTGAAATAAACTCAATGAAATCCTAAGAAGGACGTGACTGAGTTCAGCCAAACAGGGGCTTGATTAATAATTCAAAATAATACTTTGAACACTAAATGGTCTTTCATGTTCCTCTAAGCTGTAGTGTAGATCTAGGCTGAATCTTTTCCAACAGGTTTGCATTAGCTGTGACTCAGAAAACCAGCCCCCTTTAAAGAGGTGTGAAGAGAGAGAGGAAACAGAGTTTTTTTTCTATGTGTTGCCTCCAGTTTCTTCCTGACTTCACATTAACCTCAAGCAACTGACATTACTGACGTGTGTTTGAAAGGGAACCCCCTCCCACACAACTGCAGATAACGTGGAGCATCAGTGTGGGGACTGAGTGGCTTCGAGGTGACATCAGAATCTGAAACGTGTGGGTTTGGAATGCATTTCTGGCTGTCATTTTTCATTTTCTTAGTATCCTGAAGCAAAAAAAGGTCTTCCTCATGGCAGTTTGCTTTTAAGTATAGAGTGATACATGGCAGATGAATCCCCTAAACTGGAAGGGAGCATGTGGTACCACGCTGGTCTCTCTACTTCAATCCGCCTTTGCAGATGTTTCTGGAGAGCACTGCCCAGCTGTGGAAAAACCACTGACATGTCTGTTTGATATGGTGTCAAAATGCTGTCAGAATTTTGGGGACTTTGCTGTCAGAATGACTGCTGATGGACTCAACTGAAGATGGATTGTAAAGGTGGAGAAGATTGTAATGGTGGAGAAGATAAGAAATCTGTTTGATGCAGGGGAGGAGAAGGAAAACTGGGAAGTTCATAGAAAAATACAGTAGTGGAAATGATGATCCAGGAAAGTGTCAGAGTTTATTCAGGACAAGAAGGAAACAAGACTGCATTCACAGAAAGCAAAAAAAGAGCTTGTGTGGTTGAACCACAGAAAATAGGAGGGATATGATTCAGCTGGGAAAGAGTAAGGAAAGGTTGGATCTTTCCTAGATGTGAAAGGAAACTGTGACTCCCAAGGCTATTGATGCAATTACCACAGTCAATGAGAAAAAAAAACAAGAGGTCAGGGGAAGCAGCATCCTTTCAAGGCTAAATGATGCAAAACTGCACATTCTGAGAAACATTTCCCACAGTTCAGGAATCCTTTGTAAACACAATTAACCATAGCTCCAATTGTGAGAAAAAGACAGCTCATGTCATGTGGAAAATGCACACTGACTGGCTCAGAGAGTAAGGCCAATATCAGAAATACAAGGATAGAGCAAGAGTAGGGCTGTTGCTGCAAGAACAGGCGATGTCTGCTTAGGGCTGGGTATATTAACATTAATGAGACATAGTACTGCAGCATATGGTAGTATTTCCAAAGGCAAAGAGTAACACCAGACCCCCTGGAGCAGGCTCTGCTCTTCTGCAAGAATTAGTGTAAAGGCTTAAAAAAAAGCAAAGCACTGGTAATACACAAAATCAGAACACAGAGGTTTGTGTTCCAGAGATGGTTTATTCAAGGACTAATTACAATAGACAAGACACTTCTTAATGCAACAGTGTAAAGGCAGAAAAGATTCCCACAAGAACAAATTACAAGGAATTTACCTCTCTTACGAAAATTATTTTGTCCTTTAGCATCTTTCTGCTTCTCAAATTGCTCTTCAAGTGCTTCCATTTGTCAAAAACTTTGAACCCCCTCATCTTACTGGCAGTTATACAGTGAAGTCCACAGAAGGTGTTTGGTGCAGCTATCCAAGAACACCATTGCAATAGAGTGTCTGTGGGCTCTAGAGAACATGTCAGGGCTTTCCTGTGATTTCGGGCTGGTCACCGGATTGCCTTCAGGCACACAAGTAGGAGGCTCTGTGCTCACAGCATTATATAAATCGATTTTTAATCCACTCCCTATGTAATGCTGGGTACTGAACATGACACAGTGCAATGCAGCACTGGACTACCCTAAAATCGATGTACAAGCGTACCTCCATTCATAGATGCATTGTGTAACAAGAGGCAATGACTTCTGATGCTGTGGTGTGTGTGCAGGTCCTGATTATACAAAGGACAGTGGCCACAGCACCTGCTCCTTTCATCTAATTTCATCCTACTGACATTGTCTTTCCTGCCACCTTATTTTAGCACAATAAATGGTGATGGGAAGCTCCTTTTGGCTGTATCTTTGTCTCACTACCTGCAAAGAACCACACACACCAGTCACCTCCTCCTGACCCAGAACCCGCTGTGAGTGCAGGTTGCTGCACTCACCAGGCCATGAACCTCAGGACTCCCAGCTCCTGGAAGCCACAACTGCCCTGCTTTTCAGGGGGCAGCTGCTCTGAATCGATTTGATCCACCGGCATTGCCCGCCCGATGTCGCCGAGGCAACGGGGTCCCTGGGGAAGTGGGATGTGTTGCCATAACAACACGATGCTCTCGGCTGCTGCCTCCCTCCATTGGCACCATGGTGGGAAAATTTGGGGTTGCTGGAAGTTGGGGTGGCAAAGGGTCATGGCAAAGACAGACACAAACACCTATTTGTAAACCTGATTATAAGCAGTTGGAATTAAAGGCTCTGGCTGCTGCTGCTGCGGCAGCTTTGCTGGTGCCCCTGCTAATGCACTGCTCTGAATGAAATTATTTATGTCACATTCCTTTATTGCTCATGATCACATGTTTTGCTTTATAGTTAAATTATGAATAATCCAGGCAGGACACATCTTAACGATGCTGTCACTCCTATTCTGGATGTATTGATTCAGCAGGTTCTTTCAACACAGACTCTCTGACACTTGAGTATTTTTAAATAACAGAACACTGAAAGGAGAAAGAGGGAAAATATGTGACTGTCCATAGAAACTGATGACAGCTCCTTTTCCAGAAATGGTGGGAAATATTGATTCACTCTCGTCTGACCTTCACAGTAGAAGCTCAAGGCTATTCTAGCTCTTTCTCAGCAGATTTCCAGTAAAGACCTATTATTTGCACGTTAGTAGCTTCCACCAGCCAGCAAGGACAGGACCCTGCTATGTCAGGTATCACCAAACCAAGAGAGAGCTCTTCTAGAACTTATGAGATAATGAGGAAAGACTGGAAAGGGATGAATCATAAAACACTGCCGAGAAACTATGGAGTCCACAAGCCCCTTGGAGACACAACATCAGCCATGGACAGAAGCTGTGCCCACTGTGCATCCCTGAACCAGACCTCCTTTCCTGTAGTTGCAGCACAAATATTAGGACAGCGTATCTTGTTAAGCTTCTACAGCATAATTTATTTGGAATAACTGCCTTTGTAAACAAATAACAATGGAAATTATCAAAGTATGAATGTTCAGGGAGTTTTCAGAGTGGAGAGGAGCTTTTCCCCATCAGTCTAGGATCAACCGTGGTGTGACTGTGATTCTGGCACAGCTCCTGTGTGCTCACCCCAACATGAGCTCTTCAGGCTGACTGAAGGAGCAAGAGGAAGTGCTGTGAGGGCGGAGTTGCTCCGAGAGCAAAGTGTACAGCAATGGCATGATTAATTGCTCACTGCCACTGTTCAAGATTTTGCAAAAGCAGAACAACAAATCCTTTTGTAAACACTTGGAATTCCTACAGTATAAATGGGTAAGTATGGAAATAACTCTCATAATTGCAAAAAATAAAGACACTTCTTTATTAAATAGCTTTTAGTGATAAAATGGAGTATAAAAAAGAGATTTCCATAATTGAAAAAGACTCTTTAATTAAAGATAATTGGAATAATGCCTCAGTACAAAGTACAATACTTTGTAAAATCTGTGCTGAATATTCATTGTTTCACAATTGCTCGTATGCTCTCAGAAAAGAGATGAACTTGAAAGTATTTTCAGGTGTTTACAGGACAACTTATAAAACCCATTGAAATGGTTCCCAGGGCCATTGAGAACCTAGACATGTATGGATGTCACTGATACCACTGTTAGGTGTAGGGAGATTGCTGTGTTTGAACCATCACTCTCACCTAATGGCTGACATGGTATGATCAATAACAGCTCTCAATAACAAGGAAAAAAATCTTTAAAGATTTAGAGGTAAATATTGCCAGCACGGCTTTGAGGAATCTAAAGATCTTTCTATATGGACACTAGATGTCAATGGAGAGACACTTCAAAGCAGCTGCAACAAAAGGCAGTGCTGCTGCATTCTTTTTGTAATGAAACTCTTATGGGCTGATAGCTTTGGGAATTAAAGTCACAAAAAATCCTCAGGAGTGGCAGTGTACTCAGAACACCCATCCAATTAGCCTCTGATGCAGACGTGATTTAAGCTGTAGTTGAAGGCAGCAAGCATTTTTCAGCTCTACAAACCAATCATTTTTTTGCTGAGACTGAAAAAGAGGGATGTAAACATGGTGAGGCGGCCTCATAATCCTGTGCCTTGGATGCTGAGACCTCCTCTTTCCTTGAATGAAGACATCCAAGCTGCAGTCAAACATCAAATATTTTTATAAAACCTAAGAACCTAAACTGAATTGGAAAAAAACAGCCTAGAAGTAAGAAGTTGCACATCCCTGCTATCCTCCCCTGAGATACAGAATCCTCTGTCAACATTTTTATAATGTATGCCAAAGCACAGGATGTGAAGCATGACAGAAAAATGCAGCAGGAACTGTTTGGCAATTTTCTCTGAAAACTGAAAACTGGTTAGCTGAGCTTCATGCTGTGCTATGAGTTTAATTAAAACAAGTGCTAACAGCTGTAATATAGCTCATAAAAGGGTTTTCAGAGGGAAATATAAAAATTTCGATTTGGTGGATAAAACATATTTATTACTATTGCGATTTTAACCCTTGGAATTAGTTAACACACCATGCTGAGCTGGTAGAATGAGCCCCTTATGTACCATCCACTGTAGCACAGCTCTGTGTTTGTGTACAGCACTTCTGTGCATGGATGGATCTGTGGGCACCAAAGGGCAGGACATAAACACTGGGAACAGTGAAATGTGTTAACAGCTTCTTTTGGTCACCATAAAACGGGGCCAAAGAGCAAAGACACTGAAACTTCTGATTCAGTGAGGGATCAGGTGCTGCAAGATGAGGAAGAGACTGAGGCTCAGTCTGGGAGGAGAATCAAGGAGCCCCATTGGGGGAGATAAGCAAGATGGGGTGAGGGATAAATTATGGATTTGGGGTAAAACTCAGAAGTGAAGCTTTGGGAAGAGCAATTGTTATCTGACAAGCAGATAGTGAAGATTTATGACAAATGGGCAAAAGCCAAGTGTGAGAAAATGTTGATAACAGGCAATGGAAAAAGGTGATGTGAAACAGAAGATGTGAAAACAGGAGCTGTAGCAATAGTGACAGAGGGATATGTGTCTTGGGATTGGCAGGTTGGGAAAATACTGATAACCTGAACTGTGTCAGCTGGAAATGTGAGAAGATAGGGAGGGGACAAGTATGTACATACAGCAAGAGACAATTCCTGATGTGCAAGCAAAGCTTCAAGGAAGAAATCAATTTCAGAACTCTTTGGGTGAAAAAGCCCTTAATTTCAACAAACTTGTGTTTAAACAGGTTCTGCTGGAAAACACAGATAGCAATTGATATTTTGGATTCAGATTAGACTTCGAACAGTTCACAGGGAGGTTAATTTTCTTTGTTCTCTTAAAACAAAACAATCTTAAAACCTTCTATCTTTATTTAGTATCTATGTCCATGTATCGCCAGCAGAGCCATTCAGCAGGATCAGGGCTATCCAGTGGGTGACAGGCTACCATGGGACATGCACAAAGGTCTGCTCCCATCAGCTCCCTCTGCCCAGAATTCATACCAACCTCAGCAGAAAAGTTCTTCATGTAATATTTTCAGTGCTGGGGACAGAAACTGAAGTACAACCAAAATGGGTACAGCTTCACTTTGTATGCAAGAGAGCCAACTGCTTAGCCAAGTCCTTATTTGAATATCCCCTGTTTACAGAGCAGGGTGCTGTTGCTTAGGGCTTCTCTGACGTGGGAACCATAAACTCTACATCTGCTACCTACTGCTGCTCAGGGTAGTTTAAACACCCTGGTCATCCCACACGTCTTATGTCACAGATACCACTTTTATTTAGATTCAAACATGTGCCATTTTACGTCATAAGTACGACGTGACAATTGGAGATACTTCTTTTTACATCCAGGGAACAGATAGGGTAAATGTTTTACAAAATCAGGTGTTTTAAAGTTGTTATTTTTTACTGCTTGAAAAGTTGTAATTTTTACCAACACAATCAGTGTTTTTTGTGTTCATAAACTCAATTATGCCATTGAAAATCTGGACATTTATAAAGATGTTTCTCCCAACTCGATACTTTGACATTTATCAACAAATTCAGCGAAGTATCTTTCCAAGAATTATCAAAAATATTTTTGATGGACTAAAGGTAGTGTCAAGGGAACTTATTTCAGCTAAAACAAATATTTACATATATTTATTCAAAAGGCTGATTTTTTTTCTTCTATCTTTGTACTATTGATAGACAGTCCCATGATTTATTGAAAAATACAGTACTCAAGCTACACACTCTGAGGGTTAAAAAAATATATACTAAATCTTGCTTACTGCCATAAGCAAAACTGACAGGTTAGTTTGGTTTCTGATGTTTAGCACTTTCCTAAGAAGAAAACCAAAGAGAGGCAGGAGAAGCAGTTTCATCTTGCACATTGTGTTGAAGGATCTGTGCATCCTGGTAGCTAAACCCAGGATCACTCTGTCTTTTTTTTTACTATTACTTCTGATAAAATGAAAACTCAGAAGATTTGTGTACATTATGCACAAAGTTATATGATGTTTATGGACATTTACAGTAGCAGGAGCAAGCACTGGGTAGAAAAACAAAGTTTGAATGTCAAACATAACTTAAAAAGCAAAACTCAGCATGTTTCTTACAATGAGGGTGGTCAGCCTGGTCAGCCAACAGAGAAACAGAGGAAAGGAACTGGGAATATTTTTCATCTCTTTATATCTTAAAAAGGAAGACTGGATACCTCCAGTTTATAATGATGTGGCAGCCAAAAAAAACCCCAGGAAAAATGTCAGAGAACAGAATAGACAGCTTAGTTTTTCTGTTCTGCAAAACCAGAGCAAGCCCAAATTTTGGGCTGTGGAGACCAGACCTGCACAAAGTGGTCATGACAGGCACAGCAAAATGGAGCAGGTACAGAAAGGAACATTTAATGAGATCCTGGGGATGAAGCAGCTGCTTTTGGAGGAGAGACCGGTAGGACAGTAAGGCCTTAATTTTGCAAAGGCTGAAGCAAGATAAGATCAAGCAGCAAAAAACCCACCAGCAGAACCATCATCTAGCAAATTCTGAAATACCAGGAGTAAGGGGCATTTGGTAAATGTGGCAAGAGTGCTCCAAAACAGAGGAAAGAGAAATGCTGCTTTATATAACAGATATTTAAGTTCTGGAACTTGCTGGCGTGACAAACCTTGGTCACTGGCTTCAGCTCCCAGAGGGATGTGGGAAACAAGATATGCTGTGGTTTACAATGTTTTGCACAAGATAACCAGAGAGTTCTGTTTGTCCCCAACTCTACAGCCCCATGATGCTGGATGGAGGGCTTTAGCAACCTTCAAGGAACTGAAGTAGTCACCAGGCAGGAAACACAGGAAAACGGCTCAAGCTGACAAGTAACTCAAGCCTAAAGCAACCATTGAATTTCAAAGTCCCTGCCACTGATCTCCAAGATGCAGCACAGCAAGGGCAGGACTCCACCTTGTTTGCAGAAGGCTCTGAACCAGTCTGTAGTGAGGAATGCTCTGGGACATGTCCAGCTTGATGGGGTTTGCTTGTCCCTTACAACAATACACAACAGCTCTACTCCAGGTAATCAATCCAACTCCCCTTAAACAAGAGTTTGAGTTCACTAATACCAACCAGCAGAATATTTAGTGTTTTCTTGCATTACCCTTGTATGGAATTTGAAGGCAAGTGTAATTAATCCAAGATGTACGTGTGTTTATACAGTGTCTGAGCTCTGGCTGGTGCTGACAGGTTTGTGAGAAGTGAATTATTACTTGTTATAAGAGGATTTATTTTACTTTTGAAGGAGCCAGTCTGGAAGTTTAATCTGATTATTTTTCCCCAGTGCAGGACTACACAGACTATCTTGATTTTTCTGCTTGCAACTTCTCTTCTCCTGCCAGCAGGACAAGCACTGAAGCTCCATCACAGTTTCACTAAGGGCACATCAAAATCACATAGCACTGGGTAGGACAGACAAAGTGAAGAAAAGAAACCTCAATATTTGGGAGCATGGACACATGATAAATACAGGAATAGCTTTCAGACACTAAGAAATTATTAGGAGAATATGTGATACTGAAATATATATATTTTGATAGGAATACTGTGGGGACCAGTTTTATCAGCTACACAAGTCTTATCTAACTCCATGCTGGGTGCTGAGCACACCACGAAGCCAGTGGAAAGAAATTGCATTGGTCATGCTGCCTAAATTAAAAACGTTATTATAAAGGGGATCAAATTAAGGCTGTAAGTGCATTTCCTAATTTATTTTCTACCATTCTTTTAATGTGAATGCTTATTATAGTAATAATTTAAAAAGTTATGCAAATTCAGGGTGAAAGAAAGCATATGATGAGCTCTATGTATGCACAGCAGGCAGTATTACAATTACCTTGATCACTGACAAGTTTCTCACATATTTGCACCATCAGTTCTGATGCTCACAAAAAAAAAGGCATATAAAGAAACAGGATAAACTGTGGCGTAAATCTACTTGAAAATGTGCTTCATGTGACCTTGGATGCTTTTGATTTTGTCCGTTGACCTTCAGAGAGGCTAAACACAGCTCTGCTCTTTACTTTTCAGCTGATTAGCTGCATGTGGACATATAGATACCAGAAGTCTGACAAAATGTAGCTCTTCAGAGACTTAACAATATTTACTGGTAACACATTTTCTCGAATAAATAACCAGATTTATGTCCACAGGCACAAATGAGAGAAAATTATCAACAAATGTTAAAAGCTAATACAAAATCTGACTAATGCCAAAAGCAGGCAATTGTCAGGCTGTGGCTGTTGTGGAAGAGAGTGGGAAAGAAAAATAAGTGTATTTGCTCAGAACCAGTCTTCTCCTTTCTGCCTTTGCCTCTGCTTGACAGTGCTTTTTATTGGTATTTGTTTTTTCTATTTTGAAGCATGCTTTAAATTTAATTTTTAGGTTCTCACCACCAGCAATGTCTTCAGCACCGAAGTGGTAAAGGAAAGATCTGATGAGTAATCTTAATTTTGCAGGGAACTAACCAAATACAATTTTCTTGTTGGTCAGAACCTTTTCCCTCTGTCAGTTCTGTCAGTAGTTAAAGAATGTACATTGAGCAGTGAAATGTGCTCTTGTACTGTTTGAGACTATCAGACAGATAATATGGTAGGAGTGGTATAAAAAAAAATCAGTATCAATTATCTTTTGGAAAACGGGATACAGCAACTGTTATTCCTGAGGTAGAAAAGAATAATAACAACCCTAACCTTTTAAGTGCCATGAGATTTCCAACTGGCCCCCCCTCACTGAGAACAAAGTAAAAGCACTGGATGGTGTGTTCTGGAATCTGCTGTTGTGCCCTTCATGCAGCAACCACAAACAGGATATCTTTGCATGGGAGTGTGGTGAGAACCATCTGGATAAGCAAGGGGACTCCTTGGCACATGAGCAAACAAAACCAAAACACAGCACACTGCCTCAGCCAATTCTGGGCTTCTAAGTGAAATTTTGTATTTTGAGCACAATTTGGTTTCTGCTCTTTTATTGTTGAAACAAAAGAAGAATTAAATAAAAATATTTACACTGACAACACGTAGCAGCGTCACTAAGCCAACATCCGTATTCCCCTTGACTCATGTTTGCACAGGACTGTTTTCTCCCAAGACAAGATTTCCAGCGACATCAAACCTTAAGGACCGATGGCTCCAAGCCACAGAGCCCATTGCCTTCCCTGGGCACCTGCCAAACCTCCCTTGTACACGCAGAGAACGGGTTTTGCGCAACAAACCCAAGCAAAAATCTGAATAAAGCACATCTATCAACATACAAAAGGGTATCTTCAGAGCTCACTTATGAGCAATTATGAGAGGATGGTGAGGTGCTGGCGCAAGGTTTCCCAGAGATGCTGTGGATGCCTCATCCCTGGAAGTGTTTAAGGCTGGGTTTAATGGGACTATGAGGAACCTGGGATAATGGAAAGTGTCCCTGCCCATGGCAGGGGGCTTGGAATGAGATGATCTTTATGGTCCCTTCCAACCCAAACCATTCTATGCTCCATTTTTCTGAAATTCTTCCTTTTTAATGCTGTGTTATTAAGTAGGTCAGTAGTACTGCCACCATTTCACAGATCGTCATCTGTGTCATTTGGGTCTATTCAACATTTACCAAAAGGTGTGAAGACCCACATGTTGCTTCTCTTGCAGTCGCTTGTTTCAAGAATTGATCTTTAATGACTTAATTCTGACAAGAAACCAGAGGGCTTGGAAGTCATAAATCCAACTACAACCAAGAATTAGATGGAGATTTATATTAGATCCGACTGAGGTCAAAGAGAAACTCCTTCTCCTGCTGCTGGAGGAGCTTTGAAACACCCTGACAGGCACCATGAAGAAAGAGAATCTCTGTCCTTGGCACTGATGAGG
>VYZS01039985.1:0-17914 GCA_013400695.1 Neodrepanis coruscans | reverse complement strand
GATTTAATGAGACAAAATTTAAATATTTAAAGTTTCTGAGTCTTGTGATGGGACTGAGGGAATGGGCTGGAGTTGCGTCAGGAGCTCAGGCCAAGGTTCTGCTTTGCCCAGAGGGTGGGTGGGCACTGCCCAGGCTCCCCAGGGCAGTGGGCACAGCCCCAAGGCTGCCAGAGCTCCAGGAGGGCTGGGATGATCCTCTCAGGGACAGGGGGGGACTCTTGGGGTTGGACTGGATGATCCTTGGGGGGCCCTTCCAGCTCAGGATATTCTATAATTCAGTATCTGAATCCATGTGCTGAGTCTCAGGACATTATTGTGTCTCCTCTGGGTTGCAGATGGGCCCTGAAATTCTCCCAGGAGCTGGTGATATTTCAAAATACTTTACAGGATAATTCAGCACATTCTTTTACATGAGAACCAGAGGTGGAAAGGAAAATATGCTCATGGTGTGAAGTCATATCCAAACCAAAACCTAATGGAAGAGGACTTTATATGTAAGTATATCATAAATATACATTAGGCAAGTATTCCCTGGCTTTCTGCACCCAACTGCTCTCAACACATTCATCCAGTGATTACCCAGGATTTCCTTTTTTGCATCTCGGAGATAATATGTAGTTCCAAGTTTTAAATTCCCCTTTTTTTCAAGTATCATCGCTCCCACTTGACAGAATTATTGACCTGGGTTAATATTACAGCTGCTGAGATAAAGAGCAAAACAATGAGATTATAACAAATTATGGATGTTGGATGAATCATGGAAATTCATCCCTGGCCTAATAAAACATTGGAGGAAACACAATTAAGTTTAACAACTTGAACATGTGAGAATCAAAGTTATGAAGAACTATTTGTCACGGAGGTCCTGACAGTAAATAGAAAATGAAATAATATCCACCCTCCATGGGAATGGGATATTTTATCTGTTTGTTTGTTATTAAATCACCCATCCTCAACCTTGTTCATGGCTCACCCATGATATTGATGGATCATGATCCATAACCTGCCACTGCAGACGCTGTGAAATTATTTCCCCCTTTGCAAATACAGGGGGTTGCATTAGAAATGAGAGAGTTAAACCTTCAGGAAAAGCTGCAGCCCTTAAACCTCGCTCTGTGCTGATTTTATCACTGTATGCTCAGGTGGGTTCATGCTTAGCAGGTAATTTGGGTGCTGGATTTCATCCTGTGTGTCCCTGCTGTACAAACTGCCCAGGAGTGCTCACAAAATCATGGAAGGCTTTGGGTTGGGAGCTGAAATCTCCCAGTGCCACCCCCTGCCCTGGGCAGGGACACCTCCCACTGTCCCAGGTGGCTCCAACCTGCCCTTGGACACTTCCAGGGATGGGGCAGCCACAGCTTCTCTGGGAAACTCATCCCAGGGCCTCCCCACCCTCCCAGGGAAGGATTGTTCCCACTCTCCCATCTGTCCCTGCCCTCTGGCAGTGGGAAGCCATTCCCTGTATCCTGTCAATAGTTTCTCTCCATCTTTCTTGCAGGTTCCCTTCAGCTCCTGGAAGGCCACAATTAGGTCCCCCCAAAGCCTCATTTCTGTGTCCCCTGTGAGCTCTGTCCACATCAGCTGAAGAAACAAATCCTCTTTTGCCTCTCCTGCCTTCAGCAGTGATTCCTGTCATTGTAAATTCCTGTAAATCCAAGCCCAGTGATTCCCATAAATGGACCATCAGGAATTCATTCTGTATTTGTACCCCCAGGTAGCTCTGGGTACTCCCTTCATCCCCCACCCCTGTCCCAGACCAGCACCCAGACTGGCACCAGCCCACTCTGGGCCACATTTTCCATGTCAGACTGTCCTTATTTCTGTGCCTTGACACTCCTGCAGCCCTCGCAGCAAATAGAGATGCAAACCCTGAGGTGGGAAGTGCCAGAGCAAGACTGAGGCTCTTTGAAACTGAGGGCTGTTCTCCATTCCTATTATTCCATATGCTTTCAGATCCCCACAGATGCCTTTGTACCAGGGCAGCAATTTAAAGCAGCCCTGAGAAATACTGCAGCTCTCCAGGCCCTGGGAGTCACTGAATATGGAAGAGAAGATATTCCTTCATCCTGGAGCAGAGGCTGGAATCTGCTCCTGAGCAGAGCCTACAGTGAACTCTGCTTCCCCTGTTTTATTCCACAACTGGGCTTTGGGTTGTTGTTTTCCTTGGCTTTCCCTCCCCCTTCACACACTGAATGTTTAATGAGTGCTGGAAGCATTCAGGCAGCATGAAGTTCCAAAAAGTTCTCGTGTTCAATGCATTTAAAACCAAAAATCAAATGGAAAAAAAATAACAACAACAACAAAAAAATACTGCCAGAAGGCAAAGCCATTTTCCTCCATCATAAATGGCCAGTGTGACATGGAAAACAAAGGGCCTTGATGAGCAGAGCACTGAGGAAAGAGCAGCAGGGAGATCTTATTGGTGGGACTCACAGAAATAACCCACTTGTGCTGGGATTAACAACAGGAGCAAAGCCACTCACACAGCATTTGCTGGGCCTGCCCTCCCAGCCCTCAATGCAGCCACTCCTGAGGGGCTTTCCTTGCTTGATCAGCAATTCCTGGCATCCACACATGGAGGAGTTGAGCCCTGACTGGCACTGGAAGGAAGTGGAAGAGCTGCAATATTTCTATCTTCCAACTTCTGGGTGCTGGCAGATTTATTTGAGAGCAGTTACCTGCTGGATACGTGGGAAATATTAGTGAAAGTCTTATTTTCACCCTTTTTTCTGCATCAAATTATAGAAACAGTGTGAAATCAGGTCTTGTGACTCTTTATTTTCCTCCAGGCCTCAAGTCCAACAGCAACTTTTCCCTTTAACTCCTAAACCTCCCCCCATCCCCCCCTCAACTTTTCACAACAGCTTCTACATTTTTCAATCATTTTTCCAATTTCCCATTATTGTTTTGTCCCTTCCATAAAGCAGGATGAAAATTAAAACCCATAAAAGCTCCCATTTCTGCAGTCTGGATCCTTTGGCAGATAAAAACCTGCTACAAATCATTAATCCAAGATGCAGTTGGAGAGGTGGCTCTGAGATGCCACAGTGACATTGAAGCACAAATTCAGGAGATTTTTCCAGGTCAGGACAGAGAAGTCAAGAGCAGCCAAACAACTGTTTAGGCAGCTCTGGGTGAACACAGGGGGGCTGAAAAACTCTGATTTTCCAGCAGAGCTTCCATTTCTGAAGTGTAGATGAGACAAAAATCCTGCTCAGAGGAATCTCCAAGGGCCCTTTGTCCCTCCAGCTGAATTCCCACCTCTTCTTCCCCATCTGTAACCTGCACAGAAGGTTTCTATGAGCACCTGGCTGCCCTTTTTTATTTTGAGGACGCTTTGAAATCTCTGGCAGAATTGTTCTGAGGCTGAACTTCTGTGGAAATTCAGCCTCTGGCTGGTGTGGCTTAATGAACCCCAGAAAACTTGCATTTAACTTGATTTTCTTCCCAATAACACACACACTTTTCTCAACATCAGTTCTGCACTGGAGCTCTTCACTCTCTGATTTCATCCCACTGATTCTTTTTCCCAGTATTGCTTCTCTTCCAAGGCCTGATTTTTATAGGGAGGCTCTACAGGGGGAAGTAATGACTCTCTTGAGACAGAAAAGAGGCATTTCTTTAGTGATGGAGCTTCTATTGCAGTGATTGGCAGGGTCTGTTTCAGTGTCCTGACTACAAACCCTTATCTGATTTCATCCTCCTCCTTCAGATAACAGAAAATCATAGAAACCACTCAGCTCCAACTGCACAAGAACATCTCTCCAATCAACATCTCCCTGAACCTGTGCTGGATGTTTCTCTGAGCAGGATGATACAAGAGAGTTTAAAATGTGGGGGTTTGCTGTGTTAATGGTGTTGTTTGTCTGAAATGGGGCATCAAAATCTACTTTTGTAAGTGTGTGTGGATGTATCTCATGTTGATAGTCAATTATAGAGTCATAAACTGGTTTGGGTTGGAAGGAACATTGAAGATCATCCAGTGCCAGTCCTGAAGCTCCCCAAGAGCACAAGAAGCCCCTCAGCTCACGGTGCCAGGGCTGTGCAATCCCTCTTTGAACAGTTCAGTGGAACACAATGTAATAATTGTGACAAAATTCAGTCCTAATCCAAGCAGGATTTCGGTGCTGGGGCTCGTGGGAGCTCTGGGATGAAAGGCAGGCAGGAAGAATGAGAGTGGGAGTGCAGCACTGCTAAAATAAGGAATTAGTTTGCATTTCTACCTTCCATTGTCTCAACAGAAATAAAAAATGCTCAGATTGAACTGGCACAATCCCCTGAACCTTGCAAAAATGTTGGGAATAGGCAGATCTAAGGAGTTTAATGTCATGGCTCTGTTCCCTGCTAGGAGGGGCTGTGTGGGTCACCAAAGCTTCCTCAAAGAGAAAAAATACTTTCTCCAGCAGCTGACTTTGGGTATTTAAGTAAATCATACATGGATCTGATATTGCAAGTCAAGATTTGTAGACTTCTGTGGGTTTGGGCAATTACAGAGAAGCCAAAAAAAAACCCCACACAAAAAACAACCCAACCTGCATTTTCCCTGATTCTCTTATTGAATTGAACCAAGTGTTTGGGGCCCATCCATCACAGCAGCAGACTCCACTCACATTCCCCCTGCAGTGCAAGAAGAAACCATTTGAGATATAAATCTGCAAATGTGGGCCAGGTAATATGATCTGCAGGTAAATTAAACTCACTTGGAGCAGCTGAGCTGTACATACCAATAAATACTGGCTGAGGACAGGGGAACAATATGAAAGAAGCAGTTGAAGCTCCTCCTGGAAATTCCAGGGTTTGGTTCCTTTGCTTCTGAGAGGAGCAAATTAACCCAGGATCACTTCAGCTGAGCCCAAGCATCAGGTGGGTGCTCAGGGGAGAGAAATCCCCCCCACCCAGGATGGGGTGAAGGGTTGGGCTCCTAACTTGGTATATCCTGTGAGTCTGGGGTTGATTTTTTGGGAAGTTTTGTGCTGTTTTCAGGAAGCCCAGGAGTTTGACTCCCACTCAGCAGAGCAAAGGACAAAAATCAGCTGCCAGAGGCTTGGGGTAAGGACAGAGCATCACTCTGGGCCTCTGGTGGCTCCTGTGTTGGCTTTAGGTTTGGGAAGCTGCTTTCAGCTGGAATATGAGCTTTAAGGTCTCCAAGGAAGGCCAGTTGCTGTGGCAGCACAGGAGCCTTGGTTGGAGGTGTTGGGAGGAGGCAGTTTCTGTAGGAAAAGTTGAAGTTGCAGTTGCTAAAGAGTTGGAAAAAGCTGGGGCAGATATAAAATCATCTCCCAGATTCAGTGTTTGCAGCAGAAATAATTTATGGTCTTTCAGCTAAAAATGGTCCTGTGGGAGGGAATGCTCCCAGCATCCATGGGAAGAGCCCTGGGGGGATCCAGCTGTGGGAGCAGCAGCATCTCCCCAAAAATGTCACTTCTCTTTAGCCTGTCAGGGGGAAAACGTGGTCTTTAAGTGAAATTTAGGGAGAAAAAGTATCAGATTTCATGGGGGCCTGGAAATTAAGGTCATTTCCCCTCAGATCCCTCTCACAGCTCTGCAGCTCTTTGGGGATCCTGTGATATCAATATGATGTAAAATCCTGCTTTTCTGGGAATGCAAAATGCAAAGGTGTCCCCCCCCCAAAAAATCCTGTAAATCCTGGGGAGCCCTGCCCTGAGAATTCTGCTGCCAGTGGGGGCTCATCCTGCAGCCAACACCCAAAATGCAGCCACACAGAGCCCTTTCCCCTGAGAGATTCCCCTCATTTCACTTCAGGGGTATTAACACACAGGAAGGAATTTCTTTTCCAGCTCACTTGGTGCTTGGTAATTTGTTGAGCTACAGTGATTTTATTTCATATCTGACTATTTGTAGGACTGGAATGTTTTCTGAGACCTGCAGCAGGTCCTGGCAGGTGCTGGGGGCACTCACATGGTGAATCCCAGGCCCTGCCAGGGTGAAGTTCAGGCTCAGCAGCTCTAACCCTAATTTTGGAATAAAAAGGACCTGGGAAAGGAGCAGCCCTTTGGCTTCAAATTGCAGGGCTGCAGCCAAGATACCAATTTAGCCCTGGCGAAGCAGTTTTGCTTATCACAATACTTAAGGTATTCCCTGCAGCTCCTTCCAAGAAACAGCAAGTCAATAGGTAACATTACAGAGGGAAGATAAGTGGTAATTTAAAAAAAAAAAAAAAAAAGAGGCCTCTCTGTGGAGAACTTGGGGGATATGGGGTCTTTTTATCCTGTGAAATTATCCCTGAGAACAACATGGATCATCTGTCAATGTCCCCTGTGTAGGAGGAGAGGAAAAATAGTCTGAAGTGACAATGAAGTGTTGCCAAGTGCATTGCCTTAATTCTCTTGGGATAAGGTGGTTTCTACCTGCAGTTTCCTACTTAGAGGGTGGAGCATCAGGTGGACCCTTGGGAAGGGTTGGAATGAGATGCTTTTTAAGGTCTCTTCCCTCTCAAACCCTGAGCTGTGTCATGTCCCAGCCCATGTGTCAGCCTGGGGAGTAGAGAGATGTATTTTTAAGGCAGAAACCAAGCTGTGAAAGCCTGGCTGGATGGGAAGCAGCTCTTGCATCAACCTGTGCTTTTTTTTTTTTTTATTCAAGGAAAGGTAATAAATTTAGCAGCCTGAAGTGGCTTTTTTGTTGTTGGGTGTGTTTTTATTAATTGAAGTTTCCTTAAGAAATCAGCTTTCAAGGAGCTTGTATCAAAGCTTGAGCTTCAAGTGCCACTTCAGGAGGCAAAGTGATGGGTTGATGTGAGTTGATGTGGCTCTTCTCTAAACACACAAGGAGCCTCACTGGTGCTAATGGGATTTGTGGAGGTAAATTCCCAGAATTTGGCTGCTGGTGTTTCAGCTGCATGGAAAAGTCTGAGGAGGAGCAGCCTGGGGGGAGAAAATGAGGTTCAGGGGGGACCTTCTGGCTCCTCCAACTCCCTGACAGGAGAGGGGAGCTGGGGGGGTCGGGCTCTGCTCCCAGGGAACAAGGGACAGAAAATGGGGGAATGAGCTGAAGTTTCATCAGAGGAGGTTTGGGTTGGATGTTGGGATAATTTCTTCACAGAAAGGATTGACCAGCTCTGGATTCTTCCCTAGTGCTGACCACCCCCTTCCCTCATGGCTGGTGGCACTTCCAGCCTTCAATCCAAGGCTCCCCCAGCTGTCCCACCATCCACTGACCAAGGTCAAACTTCCTTGGGGAAGAGAAATCCTAATGAAAAGTGTCTTTTTGGGGGAGGAGAGCTGGAACAAGCTCTGCAGGGATGGCTGCAATGCTCAGCTCCTGCCTCTGTTGCCACCTGCACTCTGGGGAGAAGGGGAGGGTGTTGTGACTGCAGGGATTTGCCTACAGGGCTCCAGAAATCCTGCTGTGCTCCTCATCAAGCTGCATCCCTGCTCCATTTAAGCTGCACTTGCTCGTCTGGCATTTGTCCCTCTGGACTTGGCCGTTTTACACTTGTCTGCATTAAATTGCATTTACTGGCTGAGTCACCTAAAAGATGCAAATCCTCTGGAATGCGGGTGTGTTGCGCTGGCTCTGGGAGGGAGGAGCAGGACAGGGAGATAAATGTGCTCTTTCCCAGCTTTTGTCAATCCCTCCTGACTCGAGCTTACGAAAACACATGCAAAGAGGTTCTTTTAGTTTTAATTTTACTCGGATGTGGCCAAATCCCCAAGACCTTTGGGGTGTAAATCCCACTCAGCCCCCAGTTATGAATCCAGCCTTTGCTGGGGATTTTCTTTTGCTTCTCTCACCGTCCCCAGGAGGGGGATGTGCTGTCCTGGTGTCTGTAAATACCCACTGTAAGCAATTCCTCGGCCTCAGAAGGTTGTAATCTAACTAAATCTAGAAGGATTAGCCTTGTTTTGCAGGTGGAAACCTGGGAATAAAGCAGGCAGCAGTTGGCCTGGAATTCTTTGCAGGATTCTTGGCTTAATCCTCAGGCAGCTCTGCATTGCTGGCATGGGTTGCAGAATAGCTTGAGGAACAAGCAGTTCACTTGGAAACTGGGATTTATGGAATCCAGCAGCTCCCAGTCTGTCTGGACCATGTGCCTGTGAGTGCTGGGCTAGTCCTGGCTCCAGAGAGAAGGTTGGGATCTGGAGATTCAGAGCCTGGCTCTGCTGCTGGCTTGGCACTCATGGTTTGGAGCTTTATGGTTTGTGGATTTGGGGTCAGTGATGTTGCATTAGCTCATTCCTGCACAGTTTTAGGCCTGAAATCTGGACTGTCTGAGGCCAAGTGGGATTTTGGAAGTAGCTGTGACATCAGCTCAGGCCAGGAGGAGTTAAAGACTATGAAATGTTGGGCATCAGAACATGAATAATGGACTTGTGTGACTGTGTAACTCTGGGGTTTGCTCACACTTGGAACTATTGTGTGCTTTGTCTTCATGGCCTGATAGTCCTTCCTAGATAAAAATATTAGTTCAGGAAGAGAAGGAAAAGAAGGATGATTATGGTCTGCAGTGGTTTCGTTCTACAGGAGATGTTTAGACTTGGGTTCAGCTTGGCCAAGGAGGATTTGGGGCAGGGCCAAGTGTTCTTGGAGCCAACAACTGTCCCCTAACCCAGGGGAGCTGTGAAATGAGTTCAGTAGGAGCCAAGTTCAGAAGGGACACAAAGCCAGAGCTGTGGAGGTGCTTGTTCAGAAGATCTGGTGTGAGCAGCAGTGCAGAGGGGCTGGGGGACAACTGGGCAGCATTTGGAGGCAAATCCACTTGGGATTCCCAGAGTTTGTGTCAGTCCTTCCCAAAGGCCTTAGAACATGGATAATGGGAGTGTGGTCCTGGCAGGGCTGGGATTGCCCTGACACCTCATGGGCTGTTGTGGGTTTTCCCTTCCTGCTGCTCCACTTTTAGCACTTCTGGTAAATAACATTTTCCAGACCCCACTCTCTTCCCCTGCCTTGAGCCATGGAGATGTTCCTGGTGCCTCCTGAGGGTTTCATAAAGCAGCTCTGCATTTCCTGACAATAACTTGCAACTCTTAATCACCTCTAGTAATTACAACTTCCCCTGGTTTCTGCCTCCTCAACTCTGGCTGAGGACAGGAGCTGTTCCATATTTAAATAGTATTAGAGCTGGATTGCTCTCCTGGGGAACTCTTGGTCTTGAAGGCTGAGGTTTAATTCTCTGCATCACTAATTAGATCAGGAAAACAACTGGGAAGATGTAAGCAGGAGGTTTGTAGGGGTGTTAAACACATCTCCTCTTGCTTTAAGAGCCCTGTAGTTGGGCTTGCTGTGGTTCAGAAACATTCATTTCTAAGGGAGATAAAGACGAGGGAGAGAAGGAGTTGGGGTTTTATCCCTGGATGTTGCTCTTATGGCAACACAGCACAGGGGAAACAAGTGGAAAATAGAATTCCAAAGGTGACATTTGGGTTAAAACCAGGAAAATTCCTTGGCTGGGAGAGGCCTGACAGAGGTGCCAGGGGAGGAGGTCGTGGCTGAGGTTTCCTCAAGCTTTGGCTTTGAAATCACTCTCAGTGATAACAGGAGGCTTCAGCTTGTCCCACCAAGGCTGAGTAAATTCCATGACTGTTTAGATGTGTTCAGGCCCCAGGATTGACAGTTCCTTGCAGGAAAACCACAAGGGACTTGTAACTGCTCGTTGTGAGCTGTGTACAGGGCTGAGGGAACTGGGGAACTGAGCCCTTGAGTTGTAGAGACCAAATGTACTCAAATTTAATATTTTCCAGTGAAATGAAACAGCCAAAAATCCATTCAGGCAATGCTGGGTTTCCTTTTTGAAGTGGGGAAAGCTTGTTCAAGGGAAAGGGGGGGTCGAAGGCTTGCAGGGAGCTGGGGGTGTTTAAAGATATTTTGTGAACAATTCAGAGTTTTTATCACTTGAAGAACCAGAGCTGAAATAATTTTAGGAGGCCAGTGGTTAAACAGCAGTGCTGGAGGCTTTTAGGAATAGAAGGAGAACTGTGCCCCTTAAACTAAAGGCTCTTCAAGCATTAACCATCCCTGGATAATACCAGAGGGTTAATAGCTAGAAAATACAAGGGAGTGATAAAAGTTGTTCTCTGGCTAAAATGCAAACTAAGGAATTATGGAAGATGTCCCAAGGCTACATGATAGCAAAGAAAATATTCACTTCTTACTGAGTTGCTTTTTTTCCTCCTCTGTTTTCTTACTTCTTACATGTGAGGATTTATTGAGGAGAGAAAGTCTCACCAATATGGGGGGGAAAGGATAAATTTAGTGGAGGGCAGGTGATGATAATAATACAAAACTTCTTTTAAAAGCTGCTGCAGACCAGGCTGTGAGGGCATTTCCCACGGAGATCTTTACAGTGCTTGGAAGTTTGGATTTAAATGACTGACTCTACCTGTTGTGCTCCTCATGGCAGTGATTCCTGAGCACGTGGTCATTAATATCTTCATCCTGTGAAGTTGTTTGAGTTGTGTCTAAAAGCAGTTTCTCACTGAGGTGTGACTGTGGCTGTTCCCTAGTGGTGGTAGCTTTGCTTGTGGGAAGATAATTAGAATTAAAAGATCACAGTTTGGGGACAGTTTGGGTACTGGAGCCCTTCCCTTTTGCCCTTTTGACACCTAAAATCCAGCAAGTAGGTTGTGGCTGAAACCTCATCTCTGATCCTGGCTTTGCCCAGGGTGGAGGGTCCAGAGCAGGGGGAGAACTGACCCTTTGTGTTTCCTCACCCAGAAGAGCGAGGATCCAAACTTTCCTCAGGAAACTGCAGCCAACCCCACTTTGATCCCCACTGTGATTCCTCTCCCACAGTTTCCCTGTTGTTCTGTCTCAAGCTCCAGTGTGGGAATAACCAACTCTGTGCAGGAGAGTGACCTGGCTGAGATGTTCTGGCAGGACCTGACTCTTTCACTCTCCAGCTACAGCCTGACCATGCCTTGAAAGGTAATTTGGGGCTTTTTTGCTCAGTGTGGCCCTGAGGTGCTGAGTTCAGCAGAAGGATCCTTCCCTGTGTGACCAGGAAGCTTCTCCAGCCCCAGAGAACAGAGCTGTGCCCCGCAGTGCTGTCTCAAAGATGTTCTTAATCAAAATCATTGAATAAGGAAAAATCAGAGAATTCCTGAATGGTTTGGGTTGGAAGGGACCTTAAAGCCCATCTCATTTCCATGCAGGGACACTTCCCACTGTCCCAGGTGGCTCCAGCCTGGCCTTGGACACTCCCAGGGATGGGGCAGCCACAGCTTCTCTGCCCAACCTGTGCCAGTCCCTCCCCACCCTCCCAGCCAACAATCCCTCCCCACTCTCCCATCTGTCCCTGCCCTCTGGCAGTGGGAAACCATTCCTCCTTTTCCTGTCCCTCCAGCCCCTTGGAAACAGCCTCTTCCCATATTTCTTATCAGTCCCTTCAGTTACTAAAAGGCTGCCAAGTGACCCCAAAGCTTCTCCTCTCCAGGCTGAACAATGTACCTGAACAATCCCTGATTGTCCCTGACAATCTGAGGAAAAGCTTTGCTCCGGGGCTGCTTTCATTTTGATCCTTGTTCTAATGATGAGACAGTGGAGGATTCCAGCTCTGCTCCTGCTGTGCCACCCTTTGGTCTCCATTCTCTGGGCACCGTCCCTGTTGTCTCCAAGGTCTGATTGCACAGCACACCTTTCTTTCCCTGAATATCTGTGATTTCTCCAGCTCCTTTCAAACAGACCTGCAGGAGATTTCCCTTTCCCTCATTAGACCTGGATCTGCCTGTTCCTCACCATCCCCTTTCATGTGATTTAGCCCAGACTTAAAACAGGACTGTCTCCATCTGTCCTGGTCTTTTTTGGATTCTACTCTGCCAACAAAATCAACACCCAGCTCTGCCACCTTCAACCCCCAAAATTATCTTTTTACAGTGGATTCACCAAGTTTTTCTCCAAGGGAAAAGCCAAACTTGGGGTTGAACTGAAGGCCCCCAAGTTCCTGGGGAGGGCCAGCCCTGCAGGAGTGATTTTGCATCAGTTGGTAACAGAGTTTGTGTTTTTCTGACAAACACTTTGTGCGTTATGACCTTTAACTCTTAATGGAAAGCCAGACATAGATCACCTGCTTAATGTGCTGCAATTCGAGCCATTTGTCTTTTCAAACTGGGACAAATGGTAAACTGGTCTTTGGGACACTTAAGGATCCATTTGCTACATGTCACAGCGGGACCAAATCTGCTGGAGGCTCCCAAATACCCACCTGAATTGAAAAGCTGAAGGTCAAGCTTAATTTTTTACCATTCTGCAGCACAGAAAGCACTTTTAACCCCCTGTACTTTCAACTTGCAAGGCAAGCAAATTGGTTGCCTCTATTTTATTTGGTAATTTGTCAGGATTATTTCTGCCCTCCCTGCTTTTTACTTTCTCTTTTTGAAGGTGTAAAGTTTTTTTTATTCTGTGCTGCAAATGGGCTCCAGACTGAGATAAAGAGGACAATTTTCATAGAAATGCATAAGCTGGAAAAACAAAAGGAGAAATTTGAAGTGTTAGTAAAGGCAAGGTGGGAGATTTTAACAAACAAAATGTGTAAAAGATCTGAAAAAAAAAATTAATTATAAGTGGGTAAAGGCCACATTTCCTGTCCTTAAAATGCCTGTTTAGCATAATGGACACCTTTAGAGAGCACTGTTTTCCTGGAAGCTTTTATTCCAGAGAAGTTGCTCCCATCAGGATGGTGGTTCTGGGGAAGCTGTTCCTGGATCCCTGCTCTGCCCAGTCTTACTTTGCATCCAAACAACACGAGTTTGTCTTTATAACTGGAGGAATTCTTGAAGGTCCAGCCAAAAAAACAGATGTTTAAGCTCAGCCCCTCCCTGAAATTCTGCTTGAATTTCCATTTCTGTCCCCACTAAAGCAAAAAATCCAAATTGTTGTTCACACCCCAGCACTGATGGGCAACCAAAAGAGCTGTGATGACCCAGCCTTTGTGTTCCCCACACCCTCCCCTACCTGCCCTTCCCAGAGCCCTGGAACTTGCTGGAATTTTAAAACCATTACTGCCTTCCCTGCTGCTGCTGTTGCCTTTTTTTTTTTTTTTTAGCTCCGGGGATGATTATATTTTGTCACTGGTTTTTATCAAAATGTCACGGGCTCGAACACTTGCAGTGACACTTCATGCTATTATTGTGAGAGTGTTTAAAAGGTTCTGAGGTGCTTTGAGGTGCCAACAAAATTTGGTTGACAACATAATAATAAATGCAGCTCCAGCGAACACTTTTAATGAACATAAAAGGTCTGACTGAGTCCCTTCACCTCGTGGTTCACTCCTGTGATATCTTTCTTTACTGCTCTGTTCCACACTAAACAAGTCATTTATAAGATCTGTAAGGTTTTCTAAGGATTTTGCAGAATCAGAATATGAGAAGAATGTAATTTGTAAGATCTGAATGTCTCTCAGATTTATAAAGGCTCTCAGGTTAAACAGGGAGAGTTAATTTTTGGAGCTTTCTAGGACTTCTCTTTGTAAGTGAACTATGGTACAAAAAATCCAATAAGGACTTGGATGTTTTAATTTAGAGCAAAGCTCCTGCTCCCCACTCTGGGAATGGAAAGCAGCCCTGGCATGGTCATTAATTACCTTCCTGGTTGCTGTAAAATTGTCTTATTCTAAGAGGGAATTGGAGTCCAAGTTGTTGTTTGTAGGGGTGGGATCTGTGCAGAGCAGATTTAAACTGGGATCATTATCCCAATCCAGAGTCCTCTGCCTAAATTCCCCCTTAGAGAATACAGAATGGTCCCATCTGGGCTGGAGCAAAAGGGACAGGAAAATTCCCTGTCAAATATTTGAGGGTCAGGATGAACATGGAACAGTCACATCCCCCCAGTTCACCTCCCAAGACACATGCCATTAAATGCCTTGGAATTCCATCTCCAAAATTCAGAACATAGAGCTTTTAATATTTTTTACTTTCCAGTGTGATTAATGACTCTTGGAATAAGTCTTGAAGCTCAATCTCCAGATGGAAGAATATTAAAAATATTGATTTATTGTGGCTTCTGGAGTGAACTTTGCCTGCTGAGCTGCTGGGACCAGTTCTGCTGCCACTGTGGCCACTTGCACTGTGAGGCTTAAGTGAGTTGTTTCTCTCCAGCACTTTGGGGAGAAGATCAGGTTTTTGCAGCGTTTGAAGATTTAAAAAACATTAAAAGGAATATTGGAACTCTCAGCCACAGGGTGCCTGTGAAATCCAGCTGCAGGCACAAGGACACCAGCTCTGACTTGTTAAAATAATGAAATAAACCTTCCTTTGCTTGGAAGAGAGACAGAAAATATATGTAGGGGCCTAAATCACTGTCACTTGTTAAATCTGCTCAGGGCTGTGTCCTCAGTTGATGCCACTTAAAGTCCTGTACACCCAGATTAAGTTGCAGTAATTGAAGAGGAGGATCTTTAATTAAGCAGAAAATCATGATCATAAAACTGTTCCTATCTACCTGCTTTATCCAAGGCTTGTCTGCACATGTGATGGTGTCCTAGAAAGTCTGAGTCCCTAAATTAAAAACTTGCATTAGCTGTTCTAACGAGCTTTAAACACGGTTGTAAAAAATCCTTTGCTAATCAGCATCTTTTGTTCTCAAAAGGTGTTAAATTGGGAACCTCGGGAAGGTCTTTGTCCCTCTCCTGCTCCAGTTCTGGGGGGAGGTGAAGGCAGGGGTCTGTTCCAGGGGTTAATCTCTGCTGCTGCTCCTCTCAGGAATAATTTGGGGGTAATCCATCAAATCCTCTCTGCCTCAGAGCAGGGTCCTTCCTCCACAGACTTCCTCTAATTTCCCTTCAATCCTTCATCTCCAGCCTGGAGTGAACACTTCCAAGAGTTCATCAGCCAGATCTGGAACAGAGCAAATCCCAGAAAAACCAGTGGAGACCAAGACCTGCAAGTCCCACCGTGGTGGGGGATGATGCTGGACCAGCTCCAACACCTGGAGAAGCCTCACCCAACCCGGGATCAGGAGGGAGGATGATGGAAGACCCAAATTTGGAAGGTTTTGAGCTCTTCTCAGCCATTTGTCCATCATTTCCTGGGGTCTCCCTGGTTGTCTGGTGGAGGGAAGGGAAGGGATGGGACCCCAGGGTTGGGGGATCAGAGCAGTGTCCAGCTGCAATCAGGGCAGGGGCTCCAGGGTTTTCTCCTGCCATAAACAAAAGCAGCTCCACCAGCCCCCAAAAGCTTTTTAAAAAGATGGATGAAGCCATTAAAGCAAAAGGCAAATTAAAGCATTACATCTCCAAGGGCTCCTTGTTTTTCCCCTCTTCTCTTTGAATTCCTTTTCGCTGTATCCTTAATTTCCTTCCATCAGACAACATCCTGCTCTTTCTCCAGTCCCACCTGAGCTCCTGTCCTTGCTCTCACTTCATGGGGGGGATGTGGTGAGGGGATGGGGACACTTGTATTTCACCCCATTATCAGCAGAGAGCTTGAATTTTCCCAGCTCATCCCCATTAATCTGGACGTAGGCAGGGGATTGCAAAAATATAAACCAAAATTAAAGCCTAAAAAGCTGGTGGTGTGTGATAATGAATGAGATACTGCTGACCCGTGGGCTTTCTCTCTCTTCTGGATAATTACAGAGGAATAACTGTATAAATCTTGAGTGGATTTCCTGCCCCCTTTTCTCTTGGAAATGGATGGCTCTGTTGTGTTGCTGCTCTCCAGGCTGGAGGATTGTTTTTAATTTAAATACAGCTTTGCAGTGCTTTGCTGCTGGAGCAAGTGGAATTAATAAAATAAAAATAAATAAATTTAAAGAAAAAAAAAAGAAACTAAGAAAGAAGTGAAAAGTGATGCTTTCAGTTAACTCAGTTGTTTGTCATAATGTCTGAACTGGTTTGTTGCAGCTCCCAACCAGCTCTTGGCAAAGGATTGGGATTTTCTCCCTTCAAATCATGGAATGGATTGGGTTGGAAAGGACCTTAAAGCTCATCCAGTGCCACCCCCTGCCATGGGCAGGGACACCTCCCACTGTCCCAGGTGGCTCCAACCTGGCCTTGGACACTCCCAGGGATGGGGCAGCCACAGCTTCTCTGGGAATTCTATTCCAGTCCCTCCCCACCCTCCCAGCCAACAATCCCTTCCCACTCTCCCATCTGTCCCTGCCCTCTGGCAGTGGGAAGCCATTCCCTGTGTCCTGTCCCTCCAGCCCTTGTCCCCAGTCCCTCTCCAGCTCTCCTGGAGCCCCTTTAGGCTCTGCAAGGGGCTCCAAGGTCTCCCTGGATCCTTCCCTTCTCCAGCTGAACCCCCCCAGCTCTCCCAGCCTGGCTCCAGAGCAGAGGGGCTCCAGCCCTTGCAGCATCTCTGTGGCTCCTCTGGACTCTCTGCAGCAGCTCCAAACCCTTGTGCTGCTGTTCCCAGGGCTGGAGCAGCTCTGCAGGGGAGGCTGAGGGGACAATCCCCTTCCTTAACTCTTCTTTGTCCTTCTCTGGTTTAAATTTGGGGGGCAGCACACGGTAGACTCNAAAAAAAGAAACTAAGAAAGAAGTGAAAAGTGATGCTTTCAGTTAACTCAGTTGTTTGTCATAATGTCTGAACTGGTTTGTTGCAGCTCCCAACCAGCTCTTGGCAAAGGATTGGGATTTTCTCCCTTCAAATCATGGAATGGATTGGGTTGGAAAGGACCTTAAAGCCCATCCAGTGCCACCCCCTGCCATGGGCAGGGACACCTCCCACTGTCCCAGGTGGCTCCAACCTGGCCTTGGACACTCCCAGGGATGGGGCAGCCACAGCTTCTCTGGGAATTCTATTCCAGTCCCTCCCCACCCTCCCAGCCAACAATCCCTTCCCACTCTCCCATCTGTCCCTGCCCTCTGGCAGTGGGAAGCCATTCCCTGTGTCCTGTCCCTCCAGCCCTTGTCCCCAGTCCCTCTCCAGCTCTCCTGGAGCCCCTTTAGGCTCTGCAAGGGGCTCCAAGGTCTCCCTGGATCCTTCCCTTCTCCAGCTGAACCCCCCCAGCTCTCCCAGCCTGGCTCCAGAGCAGAGGGGCTCCAGCCCTTGCAGCATCTCTGTGGCTCCTCTGGACTCTCTGCAGCAGCTCCAAACCCTTGTGCTGCTGTTCCCAGGGCTGGAGCAGCTCTGCAGGGGAGGCTGAGGGGACCATCCCCTTCCTTAACTCTTCTTTGTCCTTCTCTGGTTTAAATTTGGGGGGCAGCACACGGTAGACTCTCTCACCTTATGGCTGAGGGGGGGTTTTGTGCACTGAAGGCTTTTGTGCTTTTCTGTTGCTCCCTGAGTTTGAAGGAAGGGATCACAATCCCTTCCCATGGAACAAGGAGGACAAGGCAGGACTTGCCCCAAGGCTGGGGCAGGTGGGGCTGTTCCACAATGGTGGTGAAAAAAAATAAAGATACTTGTTTGATTTTCTTCTGGAGTTTCATAGTTCTCTTTTAATCATTTAATATCCATGTTATGCCAGTTTGGATCCAATCCTTGCCTTGTGCTGGTGCTTCTCCCCCAGTGTTTCATCACTGTAATAAATATATCTTCAATATATTTTAATATATATCATATATATATATATTTCATCTCCTTATTTTAGCCCAGCTTTGAAAGTGATTTCAGCCCCTCCTGACCTAAACCTAATAAAGACAAACATTTGGGCTTCTTGCCATGTTCCTTATTAAAACTAAAAATTACTGATGCAGCTCCACAGCCCTTTCCCTCCCCTTGGAACACTCTGTGCTTTCCAGAGAAAACCTTTTCCCATGATCCAGGAGGGGAAGACAAATACAGTCCTGGGGTGCAGGATGAACCTGGGGCTTAAACCAGCACCAATTTGTGCAAATTTTGGTGCTGTGGAGTGTTACCATGCCCAGGGTTATTCCATGGAGTCATTTATAGGGAATTCTGAGCAGTTTTACTGCAAATTGCTCATTTTAAGTGAGGCTTGTGCTGGAAGAGGCAGAACAGAGAGAGAAACAGGAGCCTGAGAACATTGGAGTGGTTGTCCCATCCCTGGGAGT